>JAYKKT010000063.1:7882500-8137500 GCA_036023115.1 Brasenia schreberi
CACAAAACTTAAATGGATAGATACAAAGAAGCTGATTGGGGAAAGTTAAGGGGCAGTGTGGAATGACGAAAACACGGACAGTGATCGAGAATCAGATCGGAACAAGGACTCAAGACCTGAGGGAATTGGCGAACAATCAAGCGTTTTGTGATATGAGTAGCGTAGATCGGAAAGGAAGCGTAGCCTGCGATCGACGATGCGTGATCCTTGTGAGCATGAGTAAGGAAATGGTAGCGCTTCGATCTCGACCGCGGATTCCACGTATCTACGGAGAAGGGGAGCCCTCTCGGCATCTCAATCGGCATCGCGAACGGCGAGAAGGAGAAAACGATCAGAAGAATGAAGAAAGGCCAGAATGGAGGAAATCGGGGTAACGGTTTTCCCCTCTTCTGTGGCTTCCGCGAGAAGAAGGATCGCGGGGAGCCGCCTGCTCAACCCGTTTGAATCTTTATTTATAGGAAAGCTGAAAGCTTCGTCGGAAGTCCCTAGAAAATTGCAATAACGGTACGCCGACATGACTCTTACGATATTTCTGAAAGCCTCCATTTCTCTTCCTCTAAATTGACGACAGAAGTTGCCCATTTCTTTCATTTTAGGGAAATGGACTCGGTCGTGGTTCGACCCATAATATTGCTGTTTTCATATTCTGATTTGGTCGTTTAAGGCAAGCAGAGCTCACCCCAAGGTCAGTAATAACTAATCCGAAAGTTGTAAAGAAAAGTAAATTCTTGCTCATTTAAATTAATAATTGGTTTTGAATTTACTTTATTGTAATTATGAGAGAAAATTTAACTATCTAAGGTTGAATTTTAGTTATGGATTTGTAGGTAAAAGAGTAGATAAAGAGGGAAAGGATGCATAGAGCTATGGAGACTAAATGATAGAATATAAAAAATGAAAAAGAAGATATATTTAAACAAAAAGTTATTCAAAGATATGTTTTAAATTATGTTAGTACATCTTTTGATATATAGAACAATATGAGTATGCATATTAAAAAATAACAAAAGATGTGTTAGGTAAAGCT
Source organism: Brasenia schreberi (assembly GCA_036023115.1). Taxonomy (NCBI): domain Eukaryota; kingdom Viridiplantae; phylum Streptophyta; class Magnoliopsida; order Nymphaeales; family Cabombaceae; genus Brasenia; species Brasenia schreberi. The sequence goes on from JAYKKT010000063.1 coordinate 7,883,528, forward strand.
AAAAGAGGCATAACAATACAAAAAAAGTTTGGTGGTAGAGTAAAGTGGTGGAAAATAAAATTAAGGATAAGAGAGAATACTATAAATTACATTATACCAACAAGACTAGTTAAACTTATAAGACTTATAAGAAAACAGAGAAGGAAGCAAAAAACAAATCAATGAAGTAAAAATCAAAATTTGAGAAGAATTATATAAAAAAAATTAATTCAAGAAAAGGTAAAAGAGATAAAAAAGCTAGGAATCTTACTTTTGTTAGATACATCAAAGATGAGGATAAGAACATTATAATAACAAGTGATGATATAAAAAATAGATGAAAAATTATTTTCATATATTTTTTAACGAAAATATTGGTGATAATATTAACTTAAGAGAGCTAACTAAATTAGAAGGTTTTATAAATAGTAATTTCTATAAACATATCAAAAGAACAAAGTGAAAGAGACTCTTAAACTTATGAGAGTTGATAAATATATACGACAATACAATATTCTTATAGAAGTATAAAAATCTTAGAAAAGATGGTATTACTTAGCTTATAAGATTATTTAATGAAATATAAAAAACTAAAAGATGTACGAAGAAGGGAGAAAGAGTACAATTATACCTATATGCAAGAACAAGAGAGACAATCAAAATTGTGTAAATTATTGATGTATTAAGTTGATGAGTCATACTACTAAATTATGAAAAAAATTAGTGAACGTAGGTTGAGAAAAATATTGAGTATAATAAAGAACTAATTTGGATTTATACCAAAAAGATCTACTATTGAGGCTATCCATCCATTGAGACATGTTATGAAATATTTTAAAACAAAAAAAGAACTTTCACATAATATTTATTAAACTTGAAAAAGGCTTGTGATAGGATGCCAAGAGATATTCTTTGAAGAATTTTGAAAAAGAGAGGTAACCATTTAACATACATCAATCTTACAAAAAACGTCTATAATAATGTACAAACATATGTTAGGACCCATATAGGAATAATAAATTTCTTTGAGCTTAATATTGAAGGATTAACTTCAAGTCTGTATTTATTTGTATTGATTATTGATGAGCTAACAATACATATTCAAGATGAAGTCTCTTGGTGTATGTTATTCATGGATGACATTGTAATAGAGGATGAATTTAAGAAAAAAGTTAGTAGAAAATTAAAACTATTGAGATAAACATTAGAAAGTAAAGGCTTTCGACTTAGTAGAACAAAGATAAATATATGGAATGTAAGTTTGATCATTTCATTATTTCAAATGACATAGAAATTAAAATAGACACACATTACATCCCTCGTAAAGAAAGTTTTAAATACCTAGGTTCCGTTTTTAAGAGTGATAGAAAAATTAGTATTGATGTTACACACAATTAATAGTGGTTGGTTAAAATAGATAGGTGCATTAAGTATTATATATAACAAGAAGACACTATTAGAGTTTAAAGATAAATATTATAGAGCAAAAATAGACCTACTATATTGTATGGTTATAAGTGTTGGGCAGTTAATCATCAACATGTACAAAAGATGTTTGTGATAGAAAAGAAAAAGTTGGGATGTATGAGTGGTCACACAAAGAATTACCAAATATGTAATGAAGTTATTAGAAATAAATTGGGAGTTGCACCAATAGATGACAAAATAAAGAAAAATTGTTTAAGATGGTTTAGGAAAATTATTTAAGATGGTTTGAATACATAGAAAGATGACCATAGGAAGCTTCGAAAAGTAGACATGAGAAACTAGATTATGAAAATGTTAAAAGAAAAAGAAGAAGACCACAAACATGTTGAAAAGAAAAAATAAAGAATGATCTAGCTTTGAGTTAACTGCTAACATGATATATGATCAAGTTTATAGAAATAAAGAATAAATGTAGTTGACCCATCCAGTATGGGAAAAGGCTTAGTTGTTGTTGATTATGATATAATCATCCAGACTTATATGCCATCAAAGATGTCAACCACGATGTATTACCATGTTTCTACACACACATACACATACACATATATATCTACATACATACATACATACATATACACATATGTATGTGTGTATCTATTATCTCTATATCTTAACTAAAAATGTAATAACGAAGTAGTAAAAAGATCAACAATGCTTTATCATCTTAAGTATTGAACAACACACATAGATATTGCAAAAGATGATAATGACATAACTATAAAGATATTGAGTGGATTCTCCTATCTATATATGTCCCCAATATGTGAAGTAACTCTCAACAATGTGAGAATCTGAATCACTTGAGGTGCCAAAGAAGTCTTCGAGAATCAACTTTTTCTTGGCAAACCAAAGACAACCTTATGAATGCAGCTAAGCTATCAATCCCGATCCAGATGACTACCTTGGAACTAACTGCGAGAACTTTCATATAAGGTCTCTTGAATCTCCAAAAATGTGAGATTGAACAAAAAGAATGAGGACAAGATGGTGAAAAAACTGTACCTTGATGTCTCGTGCGGTTGGGAGAAGTGGCAGATCTAGGAATTTTTTTTGACATAGGCACACTTAGTTCTGGATGAGGCACACTTATTTTACATCCACAAAATACTTGTATTTCCTGTATTCAGTGACAAATGCGATAATTTTTCAGATTTTGAATGAGATGCATGTCTCACTTGGCCCTAAAGTGGGTTCACTATTGGTTGAGAATACAAGTGAACTGTATGGCTTGTAATCTCCACCGTAACAGAACTCCTCGGGTAGATACTTAGCTGCATTGTGGTATGATTAAGGGAGGTAGACTGAAGATGAGAACGCAAGATCAATTAGTTACTAATAGTCACAAAGTCTCAAGTTAGTATTAGTACTTTTATTCTAATTAAAATGCTTAAAAGTAACTCTTTCACATGTATCCTTGTTTCTACAAAAAATCTTATTATCCTCATCTTGATACATTTAAATCTTTTGTTTTTCTTTTTTAACGGTAAAAATCTATTTTCATCTTTTTTTGAGTTAAATTTCTTATGTAGATTTTCCAAAGCATTCACTTTCGTGAGGCTAATTGCATTTTCCGAAAGTTCCATAATGCAAACATTTTAAAGTTGTGAATATCCTTTGACTCCAATAGATGAAAAGCGTGTTTCTACTAATAACAACCAATGACTGATTTGTTGAAATAAAATTAAAAGAAGAATGGTGGTGCCTGGACATGTTCGGTTTCAGGAAAATTAGAACCGGTAGTTTTAGGTTGCTTGGAGCTTAGAACTGAACGAAATGATCCTACAGTCGGTTCTGATTTTGGGGCAGTTTCGGTTTAGAATCTGGAACCATCTTGGAACTGTTTTTTTTTTTTGGGTAAAACAAAGAGATATGCGTCATGTGAGAGTCAAACTCCCCACCAAACAATAGTATGAACATGTGATAATGAAAGTTGGACTTAATATATAAACTGTAAAGGGTGGTTTGGAACCATGAGTTTCTGTTCCAAAACCTGGTAACCGAACTGGAAGGGCCTCAGTCCCAGTTCCCGATGGTTTTGTGACCGGTTTGGTTATGGTTCAAACTGCCGAGCTGGTTCTGAACCAGTCATGTCTAGTTCTGCCTATTTAAATTCGCTGGGACTTTTGCCCATGTTGCATATATTCTGTTTTATTATGACACTGTAGATTCATGCATATTAAACTGGTGGCAAACTTTTGGTTTGCACATTGTTGGCCTTTGAGATTATTGACTAAGGGCCAGATCTCAGTGAGCCAAATACTCGACGAGTACAAAACTAAATTTGACCAGACCGGATTTTGCAAATCTACGTTTGGGTTCAATGTCAAATTTCAATGATTTAATTTGAACTGTAAACTAGAAGAACGAACTAAGCGGGCTTGTTAACTAAAGTTCTTGTTAATGTTCAAATATTATAACTGAATTCTAATCTGAACCATATCACAAGGTAGTTTTACTCTATGAGTAAATATTATAATTGATTAGATTGTCTGACAGATGAGATTTAGATTCAAGTGCATGCTAATATTAATCATAAAATCCCAGTCTGGCTGTTGAGAGAATTCTCTTCTGGATGTAGAACCCAATTAAGGAAGTGTCTGCTGTGAATTAGCTGTCCACACATTTCTAAAGCCATTGTAATCAGAAGAGGACGTCCCGATTTGGTTTCGGTTCATGGTATCCAGAAACCAACAAAGAACTGACGGTTTCAAACCACCACTATGCTTTAAATATTTATTTCCAAAAGTCCCTTATCACAAACAAATCGTTAGCTCAATGACAGGGTGCTCCAACCATTGCAGCTGGTGGGGAGTCGACGAAGGGTGCATCCTTGTATTTCAAAGAAGCTTTGTAGTTCAAAAGCAAGCTTTAATAAAAATCAAGGTTCACTATCAACCTGTCATGGACTAAGCTCAAGCTTAACACTGAATCAGGAGTTCCAGCAAGCAATACTGTGGGTGGTCAACCCTTAATGTGCGCATCAGGCCTTAAACTTCATGATGAATATGCCTTTACATATAACGAATCATGAATGGTTTAAGCAAGAAGACCAGAGGAGCATCATAGATAGATGATATGCACCATTGAGTGGAAAGAATTGGACATGCTAACATGCAGAGATGCTATTCATGCAGTGGTGCCAAGTTGATGGGTGCTGTTAAACAGAAGGCCCATGATGAAGTACGAAAGCTTCATAGGATGCAAATAATCTACAGAACCAGCAAAAAAGAGATGAACTAATGTTAGAAAATGTTCAAATATAAATGAAATTAATAAATATTAACATCCTTTTTAATTAGGATTCACCTGGACCGATGTTTAGCAACTGTACTAGAAGATCAAGAATGCTTTTCAACCAATGCTGAACATCTAAAGGAAAAAGAACACCTTCAATACGTGCTCTCTTGAACTGAATTGCGTGCATTTGATTTTCATATGATATATCTAAGTTTTTCTCCTTTATTTACATTTGGTCTCAGACCTTATATCAAGGTTGAAGACCTCTGAATGATTCAAGTGGATTTCTTGCTTCCTATCACCATCTTTGTTTTCGGTTGATCTCAATGCTTGCACATCCCAAATAGACACATTGCTCCATATCTCTACTTGAATTCAAAATCTGAAACATTATGTTTGTCTATTCAAGCAGCCAATTACAACTATTTCGTCCAGCTATTCCCTCTAGCCGATAAGAAAGCACCATATATAAATTTGCGTTAGGGCCCTCAAAACCTAAGACAAATCACACACACACACACACACACATATATATATATATATATATATATATATATATATAGAGAGAGAGAGAGAGAGAGAGAGAGAGAGAGAGAGAGAGAGAGAGGGAGGGGGTTCGTGCTCAATTTTTACTCCTACTTAAACCTTTGTAAACATTTCTACGGTAAGATTGATATGATCAATGATAGAGATTTTAATCTTAAAAACCAACATATATTGTTATACTTTTCGTACTCACATCTAATGCACAACAGTATAATCGGTTTTCTCATTTCAAATCTCTACCATTGATTGTATCGATCCAACGGTAGAGATGTTGAACATATATCATTATATATATACCCACAATACTTCATCCGAACTAACAAAAACAAACAAAGATTTCTAACAACAGTTGCTTGTACAATAAGGTAAACTTTCTAATTCACAAAAAAGTTTCTCTATTTATGTATTTGATAAATTTAGTTATGACAATAACATCAGTCTTATCTGAACCACTGAAGGGGAATCATCTATCAGTTGAGGGGTAAGAGGAAAATGCGTTGGGAGACCATTATCATTACTATTTATTTAAACGACAATGAGATGGCATGTCCAGAGTGCACACTTACAAATCTAAAACCATTAGGTGGAGATCCTATCAATTGGTTAAAATAGAATCATCGAAGATGCATCACGATAATTACATCGATGAATTTAAGAGAACTGCTTGTTCACAAAAAAGTTCTTCCTTTTGTGCAAGTGACATAATTTAGTTGAAATAACAAACATTATATTTCGTTGAACTATTGCGAAGAGTCTTTTTCAATGATTCGGAAGTAAGAGTAGGAGACTTCAAATGCACAACACCAATACACTATTATCTATATAGCAATGATAGAGTACTCCTAGATGCCTACTTTTAGTTCTTCGTTCATGAATGAGATCTCATTCAATGAATAATATAAAGCACCGAATTTTTTTTACTGAATTCATAAAAACTTGTTATTTAAACAATGCAATTAATTTGTGTAATATAATAATAATAATTTAAATCTTCTTATCTACATAATAGAATAGCTTCCAATGACAAGGTACTCTTAGAGTGCCTGCTTTCAAAACGAGACGAGATCTCATTCAATTGCTAAAATTAAACAATAAAAATCGAGGGAGAATTTAAAGCTTCTCCATGGGGAAACTGATTCTTGATGGGAAATTGCTTTAACCATTGTCGTAGCGATGGTCAAATCGTTCCACTCTAAGATCATCACCATGACCCCGTCGCTATAAATATAAGGTTATGGCAATGGCCGTGAACCTTAGTCATATCCTAAAAGCCATTATCGAGTAGACATGCCCAGTTTCGGATAAACCGAAATAGGTCGTTCCAAACTACTAGTTTTAGTTAGTCCAAAAGCTTAGATCGCAACCAAACTGGTTCTTGGTTGGTTTCAGTTTTAGAACCACTTGTTTCGGTTTGAGTCCGGACCACCTAGAACTGGTAATTATTAAAAAATAAAAAAATCACAATTTAAAAAAAAAATACCAGACCCACCAGTTTGAAACAGCCGGTTCCAGTTTCAGTTTTATAAAAGGTGAAACCGGAACTGAACTGGGTGGTCCCCGATTGCAGGCCTAGTCTCGATTTCAGTTTCACAGTTCTGAGTTTAGCCGGTTCCTAGCCCATTCAATTCTAGTGGAAACCGTCGAGCTTATTAGAAACCGGCCATGTCTATATGTGAGGTAACCATTGCCATAACCTTTAACGGTTGCTTTTATATGTGCAAGACAACAAGGGTTCAAACAATCACCATATGTGCTTAACTATTGCCAAACATGATACAAGCAAATACATGAGTTGAACCATTTCTACAACTATACATAACCGACCCATATATTCCCTGTATTTCTTCACTTTGTTGCAAAAAAATAGAGGTAGGCATATGTGTGATGGCATATTCATAACCAAGAATTATAGTATTTAAATGAGATTAGAGTTTAATCAATGTAAATGTTTACATGATTAGATATTGAGAATGACGAAAAACAAAAAGAAAGAAGTTGGTTATTGCCTGAAAGTGCTCCACCGATACTGGCTTCTGTTTCTTGGTGGAGCCATTTTAAAATATAGCAAAATAAAAATGTCAGTAAGTCAAAAAATAAAAATTCGAAAATAAAATGCAAGCTATAACACTGTAAGAACTAATCTTCTAAAAGGCACACATCCTTGTTCTTCGATGATGTCGAATTTCATGCAGCCTGCTATGGATTGTCACAATGTGTAACAATTTTTGATATTACATTGTCATAATTACTAAATGTAGATCCGAACTCACCCACTTTTCCACATTATCCTTGATCAATGACGAACTTTACAAAAGAACCAAATACCAAGATTACTATTCTGCCCTTGGTATTTTTGAAAAATTACAAAACCAAACAGATATATAAAATTACTAGCTTACCCTATAGTTTAAGGAAATTATCGGTGGCAGGAATTTTGAGAAAAATTACAAATTTGTTTCCAGTTTGATTTTATAACAGAATCAAGTTATTATAAACTCAACAATGGTACTTAAAATTTGTATGAAATTAGTTTTAAGTAGCATGAGTTATTTTCAATTCAGTAGTTTGGATATCATGCATTCTGTGCGTTAAATATTTTCTATATGTTGTTTATTGCTTAATACATGTTTTCCTTTTAGACCATCTGATTGTTAATTTTGCCAAATACATAAAAATGAATTCAAGAATATGTGTATCTGAATTGGCAAAAACAAAAAAACTAAATGATCTAAATTTTTAAATGTAGAAGAAAAGAATATTGTTGGCTCTTGTAATAGAAGGTGTAGAGTATGTATTAAGGAAAACCATGTGTCCTCCACCTCCTGATGTGATAGAGTAATAAAAGAAAATGTATAAAACATTCCTAAGAGATGATACGATAGCAAGAATTGCCATGTTAACATACATTGAAGATGATCCGATTAGTCTTTGAAAAATATGAGATCGCAAAAGAGTAGTTTGATTCAATAACAGTCAAATATGATACTACAACTAAACTATATGTTCAATTATTGCTATAAAAAGGAGATAATATAGTAAAATATGTGAATCATTTACTGATAATAGCAAGAGATTTAACTCTAATCAAATTAGTCATCCCATAACCAATGCAAATATACACAATACTGAACAATCTTCCCCCATCCTATAAGAACATTGTCACTACTACTCTTAGACTAGGGCTTAAAATAAACCTTTCTAAATTACCCCTTAAACTAGCAATTGAACAAGAATATATAAACAAAAATAAAAAAAAATTATTAGTAGTACAAGGCGAGATAGGGTTCAACTTCAAAGCCAACCAGAAAAGAAATAGACCAAACAAAAAGTTTGACAAAAATAATAAAAAGGATGGTCAACCTTTTAAGAAATCATAGAAAATCACTTCTTAGGTTAAGTGTTTCAGTTGTGAAAAAATGAGACATTATAAGAGGGATTGCCGCAATAAGAAAAATTGTGAAAATAACCAACAACGTGGACATTTAGAGAAGTAAGATATAATATATGATATCAAAATACTTTATATAAACCGCTCGGTGACTGATTGGTTGATTAATTTAAGAGCGATGAGACACATAAGGAGCAATCGATCTAAACGAGTATAAACTAGGAAAACATCAGGTATACATGAGAAATAACACTTTCCGACATATTCTTGAAATTGGGTCATTTAGAATTTATGTACAAGGCACACTAGTTGTACTCACTGATGTATTGATTGTGCCAACTATGAGACACAATATGGTTTCGGTCTTTGTCTTCATTAAGAAAGATTTTGGGGTCAAGTTTATTCTTCGCAAAGTGACTGTGGGGAAGCATGTGAGAGTGTTTTTCTCAGAGAAATTTGATGTAGAATATGAATTGTTTAAATTAAATATCAATGAAAATGAAAGCTCTTCTACTTATATTGATTGTGCCTTTAATTTTGATATAAATATATGACATAAAATTATCTAATTTTGACATATTACAAAGATTTGAGGAAAACACTTTTGATAAGTGCGAAGCCTGTATAAAAGAAAAAATGATGAATTTTTTTTTTCATTCAACAAGAACAACAACCCTATTAGAAATTATTGACACTGATTTACGTGGATCATTTAGAATAAGATTATATTGAGGAAATGTCTATTTTATAACCTTTATCGATGATTACTCGAAATATACAAATATATATCTCTTATTACATAAATATGAGACACTTCAAGTATTGAAAGAATATAAGAAAGAAGTTGAAAATCAACTAGGATATACACTCAAAGTTTTGAGATCAAATAGAGATGGTGAGTACATCTTTGCATAATTTTTAGAATTCTATAACAACTTTGGTATTTCAAAGTAAAATACAATACCAAGACATCTTAGCAAAATAGTGTAGCTGAAAGATATAGCATACCCTTACTACACATGATAATGTCAATGTTAATAGATGACTCTCTAACAAGGATATTTTGGAAAGAAGTAGTAAGTACAATTATATACATACTTAATAGAGTACCATGTAAAGTTGTATTCACTATCCTATATGAGATATGGTTTGGAAGAAAACCCAACCTATGTCATCTCAGGAGGTGAGAATCTATCGCTCATGTGAAAATCCTTGATAAATATAGAGACAAGTTATACATCATGTCCTTTAAATGTATATTCATCGGATATCCTAAAGGCTTAAAATGATATCAGTTTTATCATAAGGATCATGGATTGATAGAGAACAAAGATGAATTCTTAAAAGATACTAAGAATGACATCCTTGAGAATAATGATGAATATGTTGATGATCTAGTAGATCTAGATTAATCATCATTTGAACTCATAGATGATCTTCCTGAAACAACCAAAACTTTAAGTGGAAATAAAAAGCCTGGGGTTGTCCGTCCTATTTAAAAGATTATCACACTTATCTTGCTCAAAAAGTGTGCAATTCAGTAGATTTAGATGAGTTGACTGATAATTTGACTTGTTGACATACTATTAACTCATCTGAATTAACAAATTGAGAGAAAACCATGGATGAGAAAATTGAATATGAGAAAAACAAAGTATGAGAGTTGGCTAATTTGTCAAAAGGAAGAAAAGCCATTGGCTGTAAATAAGTTTTGAAAAGGAAATATAAAACCGATGCTCAATTGATAAGTTTAAAGCAAGGTTAGTTAAAAATAGATTCTCGCAAAAAGAGGAGATAAAATATGTTGAAACATATTTCCTTGTTGTGAAATTTTATTTATAAGAATAATTCTAACGATATCAACATATTATGATTTTTATTTACATCACTTAGATGTAAAAACTATTTTTTTAAATAGAGATGTAGATGAAATCATATATATGCATCAACCTGAGGGATACAAAGTTGAAGGCCAAGAAGATATGAAAAAATCCTTATATCACCTTAAACAATCACCTCGTTAATGGTATTTGACATTTCAAAATACCATTATTGAACTTGGGCTTGTGACAAATGAACTTGACCACTGTGTATATGTTTGAAACAATGGGAACTACTTTGTCATCTTATCATTATATGTAGATGACATATTGTTGACTGAAAATGATAATGAGATGATTGTCAAAACCAAGTCATGGTTAAACTCAATGTTTTAATTTAAGGATATGAGAGAAGCATCTTATATCTTGGGTATAAAGATTTCTTGAGATAAATAATGTAAACTTCTATACCTAAGTCAGGAGAGATATATAGATTATATTCTAAAAAATTTAAAATGGGTAAATGAAAGTCTACATCTACACCCATTGCAAAAAGGGTAAAACTTAGTAAGGTTGATTATCCCAATGAAAGAGACGATAAGGCTAACATTCCTTTGTGAGTAACTTGATGTATGCTATGTTATGTACAAGACCTGATATTAACTTCATTGTTGGTCTTCTGAGTAGATATTAAAGTAATCATTGATGACAACATTTGATAATTGTGAAAAGGATTGTAAGATACCTTAAAAGAACAAAGGACTTGAAATTATGTTTTTAAGTAGATATTAAGTAGATGAACTACCTAGATGCTGTTTTTGCTGCAAGCAACGATGTCAACAAATCAACCTTAGGACAAATATTTATATTTGGAGGTGGAACTGTTTTTTAGGCTTATAAAAAGCAAGGTTGTGTAGCATTACATACATAAGAAGCTGAGTATGTGGCTTACTGTATGACTACAACAAGTGCCATATGGATAAGCACTTTTATATGAGATTTGAAACTGAACATAGCCGACAAGCCAATTGTCATTTGTTGTGACAACAATGTAGCAATTATTCTAATCAAGAGTGGAGCTTACTACTCTAAAAGCAAGCATATAATGGTTAAATACAATTCTTTTCATGATATGGTTATGAGAAAGTAAATATCTATCTCATACATGCCAACTCAAGATATATTGGCAAGACACCTTGACTAAATGTATAATAAAGGATCTTTTCTCAAAACATATTACAAACATGAGTTTGAGATATGTTTGATTGTTGTGTAAGGTAAAAACCTACATAACAGGTAATAATTGCAATATCAATCATTAAATGACATAACTATAGAAACCCCACAAAAGTGAAGAAAATCAGTATGTCAGATCATTTGGCTCGAATGGTCAAGTGAGATGTTAAGCCAAGAAATTGGACATTCTCAACAGTCTCACCTACAGAAATAGCTAGATTGACCATCTAGAAGTTTATCATGGAGGTTGTTACAGAACAAATCCATAACAACCGAACTATTACGGATTTCTTTTGTCATAGCCGAATAAGGGCTCTAGAATGAAAAGTACAGTTTGGATATCTGAGAGGAGGAGTCAGGAGTCAGGCACTCCTCTATAAATACAAAGCTATGGAGAAAAGCAAATACAATGAAAAAATAAAAAAGAAACCTCCCTCAAAACATGGGTATGGGAAACCAAAAAAAAGCACATACCTCATTCGACATTTTATGTTCTTCATCTTCAATCCAGAGGACATTCACTGTGTGGCAAATGTCTCGTGAAGCTATTGTGAGGATTCCAACATTTTTCACATTACCCTTGTTTATCCGATACCTACCACTCTCTTTTCTCCATATGCTCTCTCTCTCCACCACTCTCTTTTCTTCGTATTATCTCTTTTGTTACAGAGATTAATGAGAGCTTGTTTACTTCCGTTCCACCCTTCTTCCTCATGCTTCTCTCTTTTGTATTCCGGCCACTAAAGTGCATCGCCCTTTTCTCCCTCTCTCCTCTTCTCATCGACGTTCGTTGGTCGTGATCCCTCTCTCTCCTTCCACTTCTCTCTACCGTGAGAATGCGCTGCTAAAATTTTTCTATTCTGCATATATATATATATATATATATATATATATATATATATATATATATATATATATATATATATATATATATATATATAGGCGTAGAAAATAGTTGCCCTTTTATTTATGAGCATGTTCACTACAAAATTTGAAAAGGTGATTAATACTGCTTTATATATCATTCATCCTTTACAAAGTCTGATCTATCTTTTTCATGTTTACATCTAGCTTTTGCTCATAAGTTCGTCAATCTCTTTCATGTCATAATGATTAACAAATACAAACATAATTAGTATGTATTAGAAGTAAGGAAATACACACATATATAACACGAAAAAAAGCCAAACATATTAGAGGTTTTAACTACTAGATATGACATATGTCTAGAATTACGCAATGTTGAATTTATTTCTAGATCTATGAAAACATTCAAAGGGAAATGTTGTATGCATTTTTAGAACTACGAAACAAAGCCATTAGCTGTAACTATTTGACACAACGTATTGCAAGCCACCTTGAGAATGACAATTCTTGATAAGAATCAACAATAGTTCATTTCCCATCTTAAACTGGTTTTTGACAGTGAAATGTCAGCTACTGACCATGATGAAAGTGCACGCTGCAACACCATCATGCCCACGAATAGTGGGCCTCGTGACAATGATCTTTGACAATGAAATGTCAGATCTGAATTTTAAATGCAGTATCACCAGGGAAATATAGGTTAAATTATACACCGGTGGTTTTGACCGGAACCGATTCAAATTGGAACAGTTGGTTTTAACCGGTGGGTTCTGGTATTTTTAAAAAAATTCTTAAAATTTTAAATTTTTAATAAAAATACTGGTTTTGAACTAAAAACGAAACCACCCAAAAACGACGGTAATTGTAACCGAAATCAGTTTTAAGCCGGTTCGATTACGATTCTATATTTCAGACTAACCGAAACAGAACATGTCTAGGTAAGTAACTTCACATTTGCAGATAGAATCAAACACTAGAATCAATAAACACTTTGAACAATATGAAGTTCTGAAATTAAAAAAGTTTACAACAGTTCTGAACTAACCTGAACCAGCCTCTGCACCATTTTCCTTTATTAATTAGTCAAAACGAATAGGGTGTGAGGGCCTATGAGACGTTCATGCTTTTTTTCTCATCTAATGATTCTTCGGGCTTCTATCAATAGAAGAAAGAAATATCATTCTTCTTCCTCGAAACTTATAGGCCGATGATTGGCGACCCTGTTCCCACCATATATAATATCTACATGCACAAACATACAAAGACACAAACACACAAACTAATGTATTCCTTAATATACATATTAGATTTAAGTAAACTATGGTATACAAAATATATGATATTAAACGTACATGGAATTAAAATTTATGCAGATCTGGTGGGGAAGGTTGTAGCGAATCGGGCGTGTGGTGGGTGAGGGTTTAGAACCCTAAGGCTGATGCGTGTATCAATAAAAAGGTTTGGATTCTTTGGAAAGCCGCACAGGGTCGGGTGAAGCGAAAACCCGCACCGCCGGTTTCCATCCCAGCGGCAACCAATTTTCACAGGTGGGCCTATGTTTTGAGGTGAAGTCTAACACACATAACCACACATGCACCTTCCCGGAGTCAAACTCCCTGCCAACAGCACCAGCGCTAGAGCGCCCTGCCGTTGAGCTAATGCTGTCGGTGCGGTGAAGTTAATGACAAGCTTTAAATGGAGACGGTTTGTGGTTTTTGACATACTACCATGTACATGGCTGTTGACAAAGGGAGGTTCGTACCGGTTGCTTTGCAACAAGAACCCATGTTCGCCTTTTTTCAAAGTCATTTGCGGATGGCCCCCATGCATACGTCTAAAAAGCAATTTGGTTAATGAGAAGGGAACAACATCATCGTTCTCTCTCTCTCTCTCTGATGGCGAACAAGGATGATCTCTTTTCATGGCTCCTCTTGTGCACTTTCGTAGTTAGCATAATTTGGATAATGGTTGGGCGTCCCTTCTACATGGACTTCTCCTCCCCTTCAATCGCAAAGGTCTCTCATGATGAGCCATTGCCTTCCATACAAGGCACCAACATCACGGCAAGAATTTCCATCATCTCCTTTCGACAGTATCTTCGCTGCATCAGGTAAACCTCGGTTAACAAATTATAGTACTTCTTTCACACCACCTGCCCGTACTTCAACTAGTTGTTGCTGAGCGCAACATCAACTTCTTTCAGTAACTACCCATTAAAAAGAAGAAGGCTTTCGTGTTGAGGTGACAGCTTGAATTTGTGATGAACACCAATCATGACCCAAATTGGAGAATAAAGCTGTAGATTCTTACGGCTAAAACAATAGTCTCACTTTAACATATTCATCAAATTATATTGGCTTCACTTTGACATATTCATCAAATCAAAGATAGAAAAGTAAGTCCCCTTCTATAATTTCATGGAGTACTTTTAAACCATAAAATACAAAATGTGTTTTAATTAAAGGAGTTTTTTCTTTTTGAACTTGTGAGCATCCTCGGAGAAAAGTGAGAGAGCTCTTTCTCTCACGCTAAAACAGGTCACCAAGGAAGGAGAAGTATAGAGGTAAGATATCTCATTGGGAAGATATCAGAAAAAGGCTCGAAACCTTTTGATCGCGGCTGACATCTTACAAACCTCCATAGAGAACCCGGGACTCGCGGTTCAAAGTCCAACAATGCCTGATCACTTGTTGCCTTCAACGTATGAGCTTCCACATGTGTTCATATCTTATAGTGGTTTTAGAGCACAACCGGCTCAAAGCGACGCCATTCGAGCAATTTGCATCGCCGTGATACAAGTTTTTTTTTGTCAGATCGAAAGCCTAATTGTCGTTGTAGAATTTGGAAAACTGGAAACGATAACTAGAGCTTGTATTTAAATTGGTCAAAATCAAGAAGCTTAATGGATTCGGATTTACAAAGTTGACCAAGAAGAATCCTGTTAATATCATAGAGCGTTGACTATGTTTTAAGAAATAAAACTTGTAGTCAATGCAATAATATAAAAAATGAAAAAATATAAGGTTTTCTTTGAGGGTGAGGGTGAGTATAATTGGGTTAAAACCAAATTATCGAATCGAAATTTTGGTAAAGCAAGAATCTATTCGAGGTCGGTTTAATAATTTTAAAAAGTTCTGTTTTCGATTCAGGTTGAGTTTCAAGAAGTCCAAAACCAAATCAACCGAAGAATCCATATAAATATCTCGAGAACATGATTCCTAAAATTCGAATAGCGTTTCTCGCTCTCGCTCATCCCCTCCCACTCGTCTATAACCCTAATCCGCAAACGGTGAACGGTCCCACTCATCTTCTTCCCTAATCCATGAAAATATCGGTCTTGACCTTCCGAGCGTCTCTATCTCTCATGAAAAGGAAGAATCGAATGGAGAGGTTCAGAGGAAATCTGAGAACGGCCAGTTTCTAGTTATTCTGTTTCGTCTATGCGTTCTTACGCCATGGTAGCACAGTTAAAGTTTTTAAATTTTAGGGTTTTCATCTGTGTTTGCCCTTTCATTTGGTGGACTGTTGAAAGCGCAAATGACCATATTGGACTATAGATCCATCTTGTTCTTATTTTTCTTGAACAAAAACTTATTTCTTTCACTTGTGATTCAATCGTGCTTTCCCAGTTTTTTTGTTGGAAAATTGCCATGCTTTCAGAGGAGAAATTCTTGACGTTAGGTTTGAAAAGTTGTCACCGGTGTTTGGTGATGGTTACTTATGATTTGGTTTAGCATTTGAGAACCATATTGTCTCATTCTTATCTCCTATTTGAGAAATTTACAATCCAATGAGAACGTGGAGATGCTAAACTTCAACTAAAGGATTAAGCCCAAGAATGACATTTCTTGCTCTTTAGATAAAAAACTTTGACAACGTGACGAATTGCAGAACTTGGTTTGCAATATCAGATCCAACTTCAAAAACCGATTTACTTATGTAACTGAAATAACCGAACCAAAATTCTCGGTTCAGTCTATTCAGTTGTATAGGTAAATCGGTTTGATTTGTAGATTTTAGGTTGTTGGTTAGGTTTGGTTATTGAACTGAATCGGTCGATCGATGCTCATCTCTAGTTTTCACAGAAGATATAACTTTGTTAGGACCTTCTCATTTAATCCTATGACAGGGGCCGCATGCGCATCTTCTCAAGGTTAGCTATTTTCTTTCCAATTACACTTGAGCTATTTCAATGCTTGTACGGGAAGGAATATAATATTTCATTCCTATTTCAAAACTTTCACATAAGCTCTAAAGTTTAAGGACAAAATGAATATAATATTGTTTGCATCATGTATTTTAATATATTTCTTGCCTGTTATATAGATTTGTAAGTTCTCATATTCACATACATATTGCTCCGGCTGAGAATGCATGTAAAACAGCTTTCTTTTGACAAGATGTTATGGCAATAGCTGTTCCTAACCTTTTACTCGAGTTTGGAAACAAGAATAGCAATGATTTAAGAATGATTGTCAGTCACATGATATGATACAGGGACCTTAAATGTAGTTATATATCGTATGCCAAAGGTGGTACCGTATGATAGATAATGAAATGATTTGGAGTTCATTATCTTATAGCTTCACCATATTGTTTCCAATGCTTGTTTTGACTTTTGTCTCTCAGTGTGAGGAAATATATGGCTTTAAAAAGTGCAGGTGATTTCAACTGCTAACATCTATGGCATGCACCTAATCTGCAATAATACAGGAATGCATGTTGTTAGCAGCTATTAGGTCTAAAGAATTAGCAATAATTATATAATTGCGAGCAGCCTTCTTTTACATGAATGTTGTATTGGGTCTTCAACGCAACTCAGCACTTCTATTTATCTGTGGGTAATTTGGGATGGCATTTAAAAAGAAGTTAGTCCCGCTACATTGCCGTCCGAATGTAGTGAATAATTTTCAGAGAGGGTCTCCCCATTTTGAATATGGACGGATGCGGGGGGTAAGGAAGCTAGTCCTAGATAATAAAATTTGTATTGGTTCTTGGAATATCGAAACATTATCCGGTAAGCTAATGGAGGTGGTAGATACTATGATTCCGAGAAAGATTCATATTCTATGTTTGCGAGATACAAAATGGGTTGGAGAAAAAGCAAAGGAGATAGAGGATAAAGGTTTTAAATTATTGGCCTCAGGTAAAGAAAAGGCTCGAAACGGAGTTGGTATTATCATAAATAAAGATTTAAAGGATAGTGGAGTAGACATACAATGATATGGTGACCGAATCATGACATTGAAATTAGTTTTTGGAGCTGAGGTTTTGAATGTAGTTTGTGCTTACGCACCCCAAGTAGGATTAGAAGATAGTATAAAGACAACTTTTTGGGAAGAGTTAGATAAGTTGATTCAAAAGATTCCACAAAGGAAGATGATTTGTTTAGGAGGAGACTTAAATGGACATGTCGGTAAAGAGGGATTAGGATATCAAGGGATTCATGGTAAACAAAATGATGACTGTAGCTGCATGCATATCTCAACTACTGTGAATAGTCTTCCTTCTTGGAATATGACCACTACAACCTTATGATGATTCTAACCGCATCCTGGTTAATCTCTTTTAGAAACTAGCCATTGAGCAATGTGTTAGGTGCCTCTATAAGAGAAAAGTGAAGTATTTTGTGTAGCTTTTCAGTAATTTTTATTGGATTCATGATACTTCTAGATGTTGGGTGGACTCCTGAGTGGCACATCACATTGTTCAATCTCAAAGAGCACCGATCGAGAAAACATTTTTAGATGAGAAACAACAGCTATGCTGATATCGTAGGTATTGGCTCTTTTAAGGTCAATGTATTAGGTGCCTCTATAATACTCAATGATGTATTGATGGTATTTAAAACTCGCAATTTAGTGTATGTATCTATAAAACAGCTTCACAAAGTACTTTTAATTAAAAACAGTTTTTGAATCCTCCTGAGAAACTTAGGAAGCCGTTTATCTTAAGTTGAAATGGATAATCAAGAAAAGAAAAGTATAAAAGAAAAGTTGAGCTTAGATATCTCATTGAGAGATATCAGGAAAAAGCTCGAGATTATTCAAACATGAGTGACCTCTTCGACAATCCTCTTTAAAGTTGTGCTGGAGATTCAAAGGCCGGACATAATCCCTTGTAATTCTCCAACACATGGGCTTCTGCATACGGTGTTCTCTTCAGCTAGGGGCTCGTGGCGACCAATACTTTTCAGTTAGAGCATTAAGGGTTGTGAACCTGCTATTTATGATAGTAAAAGCCTTCATCTTACTCCTCCATGAAGAAGGCATCTCTGACCCGTCTTCTTCGTTCTCGTATATTTGCGTCCCTACAAACAGTTTTTTGTGATCGTGTGTGTACTCCCGAAACGTATTTGTTTGACAGTTTAAGAGCTGCTTTTGCGTTTTGGGCATCATGTGTATACCTTTGTGGATGATGACGATGATGATGATTGTCGACAGGGCAACTGGTTTAAGGCTTCATCTTTGGTATTAACTCTCAGAGTTATATGCCCACTACAGATGAGCATATTGTTATGGTTTGAGATTTAAGATAACCCACTGTAGTTGTATCATATGACCTGATTTCTTTTCCTCCAACGCTACATAAGCATCTGGCTTCATCTAATTATATTTGTAAAGATAATTTTGCACTTAGATTTTTAACTTACCTGATAGGGGACTTCATTCATAGGTTCAATATCATGACATGGATATCCAGGGTGTGCATACCAGGCTTTGGCCTCTCCATTGTAACAAAAAAAGAAATCATTTTTGTAACCAAGCTTCAAATTCTTTTACTATAAAGTACCATGTCAATGCTGCAAATAATGATGATGTCGATGTTCACTACCTTGCTAATTGGCTAACTTCGTGATTAGTGAATCCGGAAGATGGGCCTATAATGCAACACCGAGGCACATACCTTGGAATTACGTAGGGGAGAGATCCTCAAGAAATTGTGACCACTGGCACCGTGGGTTGAAAGGAAAAGCTGCTGAGCGAGCATCGGTCACTGCTCAAAATTGGACGGTACATTTTAATTGCTCTTAATATATTTTTATGTTTAGTAGGGATAAGATGACACAATGGATTTTTGGTTTAAGGAAAAATGCAACACAAAAAGGTTTTGAAGGGTGCATTTGAATCTTACAAATCTCATATTGAATTAGTCTATACCCTGGATTTAGAGCCCATTGCTTTGTAAAGAGATGCTTGATTACAAGACTGGGCCAGCAAAAATGGTACTGCAGGCCCGGTTTCAGCGCGCACCTCCAGAGTGAGCCACTGGTGGGCTTCCTAATAAACGTAAAAGGGGCGGACTGCTGGAATTCGGCCTGCACCATGCACCTATTGATTATCTTGGGATCTGGGCCAGTTTCTAGGCCAAGGCCTCGCAATTGCTTCCACAACGTATGCAAGCCGAAAACCCCGAAAATGGGGCCTCATGCGGACAGATTTACATGCAAATCATGTTGCCGTCCGGTTCTGCTTGATGAGGGAGGACGGAATGGTAGGGGTGCGCGCTTTGGGTTCTCGCCTGTGGCCTCGGTGGATTTGCACTTTACAATGTGATCATCCTCAGTTTGTTGTTACAGATCTTGCGCAAGTTCAAATCACCGGGTCTAAGATCCAAAGCATTCAAAACACTCCTTGATGCAACTTGGAGTTGAACACATAACATAGCAGCATGATCAATGCGTTTGGTTGTTAAATTTGAAGCCAAATCTGATTCAGGCCTCCTTGCAGGTGAGAGAGGCATTGAAATGGGTATGGATAACCAACGAGACATGCCCGTTCCAACCTGTGAGCCGAGATGATCTCTGCAAGCTTATAGGAGCAAGGGGCAATATGATGGTAGTTGGTGACTCCATTAACAACCAAATTCAAGAGTCAATCATAAACAACCTCATTAAGGACCCAAATGCCGAAAAGATCTCCAGGAAAGAACACGGTGCCTGTAGGATATGTCCCGGAATTCCAATATGCGGTGACATCCTCGGAACTGGTCGCCAATTCTATGTATCATTCGTCAGGAATGATCGACTATCGGCGGTTGAGAAACCTCGACATGATCTGCCAAAAGGATCGTATCTTGAATGGCCTTGGAGGAATCTTATTAATAAATGGAATGTGACGACATTGCTAATCAACAGAGGAGCCCACTATCAAAGTGATCATATTCTCTTGGCATCACTCAACTCAACCTTCTCTTTCTTAAAACATAATCATCCTGATCTTTTGGTGATATATAGAAACACGCCACCCGGTACTTTTCTTCCATCTCTATGCGTATGTGTTTGTTGTGTGGTCGCATGCCTGCGTTGCATCCAAACTGTGCATATCTAGAAAGTGTTGACAGTTGAAAACAAATTGAGAGAAGAGCGATCAATTGGCTGTTAGAAAGAAAAGTCCTGCACATGCTAACAATCAGCACAGGTTCTGTGGACTCAACGAGGTAGCATCCATTGGAAACTGAATCCTTCTACAGTAGAGGGTTTTGCAGAGAAAAACAGAGACAGACGTCTCTGAATATTGACAGTTGAAAACAAAATGAGAGAAGAGCGATCAATTGGCTGTTAGAAAGAAAAGTCCTGCACATGCTAACAATCAGCACAGGTTCTGTGGACTCAACGAGGTAGCATCCATTGGAAACTGAATCCTTCTACAGTAGAGGGTTTTGCAGAGAAAAACAGAGACAGACGTCTCTGAATATCTAGAAAGAATGCTACTTTCATTTCTTTCCTCCTACATTTGCATGGAAGAGCTCGTACGAAACAGCGATAGATATTATAATATGTTTGGATTTCTCCAACCATTTACGAGACAGTTACATGCCAACTATAATCCCATGAATAAGCATGAGCCAAGGGTGAAACAGCTTATAAAATTAAGTTTGATTGGCATCATATTCGACAGGCCCAATTTCATAAACTTAGAAACTGATGGCCATTAAATTTCCATCTGGGATATACAGGTTCTTGTGTCATATGACAACAGTTTGATGATAAATACTAATTTTCATTTTTTTCAGGTCACTTGGGTTGCACGCCGCAGACACCAAGGCCTTTGGAAAAGAGGCAGAACTTTAGCAGCAATAACATGTACCATTGGGGTGATATTGTGAGGCAGAATGATGTTGTTAAAGTGCTGGTGGAGAAATTTGGTTTCATTTACATGGATGTAGACTCGATGCTAAGCTTGAGACAAGATGGACATATGAGAGCAGGTGATTGCCTGCATTATTGTATACCCGGACCTCTTGATTCTGCAGTTGAGCTTCTCTACAACATCTTGAAGGCCGTACCTCGTTTTAGCACTTGACTTATATAATTATTACTAGCTAGATTGCAGCTAGCCATCGAACTATTGCTTTTTACTTCGATCAGCATCTCTGTAGATTCTTAATTCATCTCTCCGGAAAACTACCTTTTACGGTTGGGGGGGGGGCGGCAACCAAGTAACGTATGTATAACTTTGAGGGCTAGAACTATTGGGTATGCTGGGATTCTCGTGTTCAGTAGGGCATGCATCTATTGTCGGTTAATCCTCTGATGGCCAGTCTAGTAACTACTGTGTAACCCGATCAACTAATTTATCGTTGATGTTAATTAATCACCATTTTTGCCTTTGATAATATGCATGCTTACTGCAGATTCTGTTCAAAGAACTTTAAATATACAAGTTTAAATTGAATGTTGCTAATAGTAAAAATGACGATTCCATTTATATTGTTGATTCTTATGATGATGACATTGTTAATTGAGCCATATGAATTTTAGGAAATAAGATGAAATGATTATATCTAATTGAGTTTCTAAATTGAATAAAACTAATTAATCATGTACTTCTTGCAAGCTCACTAGGATCACAAGACTTTCGTTTCTTAGAATAATAAGAAGTTTTAAAGTTTTGGATTTGGTTCTCGTTTCTTAGAATAATAAGAAGTTTTAAAGTTTTGGATTTGGTTCACTGAAGTATTTGTGATTGGCATGAATGACCTACTACAAGTAACATGAAATACTTAAAATCATATTGAGAAGAAAATACTAAATCCACATTATTTTGAGTTGATGAGGATGATATATCAAACAACAACTCCTTATTCACCACAATAAAATGGTTTAAATGAAAGAAGAAATAGTGTAAGAAGAAATGATAAATATAATGCTATCCTATTATGGTTTTTCTAAGGGCTATTAGGGTGAATCTATATTAATGACTTAGTACATACTAAATAGAGTTCATAATAAAAGAAACAAGATAACCTCATATAAACTCTGGAAGAAAGAAAACAAAACTTAAACTATTTAAAAGTTTGAGGTTGTAGGGTTACCGTAAAAGTTCTTAAATCTAAAAGAATGTGGATAAAAGAGGAATCAAATATATTTTCTTGGAGTATATTAAAAATAATAACATTATTCATGATAATTGAATGAAATGACTTGTATCTCCAAAATACAACAATTGAGTCTTGGGATGCTATTTTTTAAGAAGATAGATTGACTTGAATTCCTACAACCATAAAGGATATATTTATAAAAGTGGATAAATGAAGAACTTTATAAAACTAATTTTGACACGCTAGAAGCTTAAGAGCCTAAAAAAAATAAAAGACAAAAGGAAGGAAAAACCTTTAGACTGAAATTTATGAAGTTTCTAGCTGGCGAGACACATGGCTATGATAAGTTCTATACTCTTTTGTTATAACAATGAAAGGTTTATATAAAAAATATAAACCAAACCTAGAACACCAATATGATAGTCATAAACTACAAGAGTGAACACTTCATAGCAAGTTAATTTTCTTCTCCTTTGACATTCTTTTGTCATGAAAAACCTTGAAACTTCAAGTGTTTTATCGCTTTTCACCTTATGTTTCTCAAAGGATGAGTTGTTACTTGGTACATAGACCTATCTCTCTCAATTATAGTAAATGGTTATCCTATGTGAAACCCTAATCACCTAATGTATTTGTTGGACTACATAGATCTTGTCATTAGACATCTTATGACCCATGTCATCCCCTTGGAATATTCTTATTTGTCGTTCTCAAGCATATTTGCAGAAGCTATCTAGTTTGTCAACGAAAAACACAATATATAAATATAAGAAATTCACACAACCAAATAATCAACTCCTGTGCAATGGCAAACGGACTAAAAAAACCTCTAACGCAAAGACATTACACTAATACATGATAATTAAGACTTTGTCCAACATCATGTCTTTGTCTAGTGCCATGTCTTTCCTAACATTTTTTCTTCTTTATTGAGAAAAAAATTATATAGAAAATTAAAGTACAAGCATGAAGGATGATCGCATCCACATGCACGGTCAACGGTTGTTAGGTGCGGAATTGATGTGTCAGATTCCATGACAATCCCCACCCTCCCCCCCTACCCAAAAAAGAAGAAGAAGAAGCTGGACCTCATTTGGAAGGTCCCATGATCTTATCTTTATGTTCCATGCATTGGGTCTACAACCTCACGTGCTCGTAGCCTCCTACATTCGTGAGCTCTATCTAGTGATGCCTATGTCTCGTTCCATATGGGTTTTTAGGGTCTTGTCTCCTTTAATATACTAGAGAAGCACTTTATCATTGTTGGAAAAAACCTAAACATATATGCATTAAATATTTAGGGATACCAACATGAATTAAATATCATTAATTCACATTAAATCCAACAATCATCTAGTCTTCAATTATGCTCTTATAAAGCACAACCATTCTACCATATTCCTAGGTGCCATTAGCTTTTCAACTATGGTTGGCACTATAAGTCCTCACTCTACTACTTCTATTCTTGCTCAACTATCATTACCATGGGGTCGTTCTCCACTGCTCCAACTTCCAACTCGAAAAACGACAAATACATTGCTATTAGTAGCTCGAGCTCTCCCCACCTCTTGATAGCTTGCTTGAGTCACATTCAGCTACAAACCTATGTTGTGTCTGACCTCTAAAGTGATGTGCCACTATTCCACATGCTTGCTTCAAGAAGTCACACCCAAGGACATATCATAATTATCTAAGTTAATTACCATAAAACTAATGCTAGCGGTCCAACATCCAATCCTTGACTGACTTAGCCATGCCTGCTAGCTTGTGTGGATGGGCACTCACCATCTTCAATCAACTATTTAAAGCAGTGAGACACACATTACATCTCCACCAACATCACATTTCATGTTAAGCATAGATTTAATAATTATTAAAATTTCAAGAGTAAGTTATTTACTGTTAAAGTTTCAAGCACGAGAGTTATTAACTGTTAGTTCCAAATACATATTTATTGGGTGTTGATACTTATTGACTTTCAGTGCTAATTTTTAAATTCTCTCTCAACCCTTTTTGATGAAGGAAATCAGATGATTGATTCGATTCACCATTTCTTTTGCTTGCTTATTTTGTATACACAATATCTATCTTTAGGTTGATATCTTGCTATAATGTGACAACTTGTTTATTGAGAGATGTATTTTTATGTTGATTTTAGTTTCTTGCTGCTGTAACTTCATATTTGTATGCGTATTGGATTTGTATAGCCTCATTTAGACATTTGTAGACTATTTTCATGTTTCTGTGCCATTTTCAGAAAGGCGTATGTGATAAGGTTTTTTGTGTCTATTGTATTTGTACTCATTTGTATATAAGGTTTTGTGTATAAAATGTTGTTTATTCTTTGTTCTTTTCTTTTATCTTATTGGTTTATACTTTTGTTGTATGTCAATTAATTTTTTATATTTGGAGGAAGTAAATTTTGAGTGTATATATATGTTTACAAAATATTGAAGACAATTTCATTACACTCATAGCCCCAAAAGAAAAGGTGAGTGAGTAACTATATAGTTTCAATGGTATATGATGGAGTCATTCTCTTTCAAGTAAGAGAGAGGGCACCAGTTATATATTATCAAATCCTTGAAATTTTAATTGAAAAGAGAAAAACACCCATACATTTTTTGCAAGTGTTCCTTGATTTACATGTATATTGTAGATGTGAAAATTTTACTCCAAAGTCTATGTAGAGACTTGAAATAATCTTTTACACACTACATCGTGTGTGAACGTGCCAACTAGTTTCACTTAAACTAGCAAAGTTGTATTTTCTGACTTCGTGTAACACTTATAGGAAAGTGAGATCTTCGTCTTAGACTTTCTTTAACCGGCACTCAAGAGTCAGCCTAGACGCTTTGAGGACTGAATTGAACAAGGTGTGTGTTTCCAAAATTCACTTTAGAGTCAATTTGAATCAACCAAAATGTGCACTTAATCTAAGAAAGGAAAACATCCCAAGTTCTGAAAAACAAAAACTGGTTGTATTGTCAGAGTTTGTTTCGAGATATTTTTAAAGAGCTTCAGAATCTTCAAAATTTATGAAAATTTTACAGTGCGTAAACCAGAATGTGAAGATGCTTGAAATATTTTTGTTTTATTTTTTGTGTTGTGATTTTATAGAATTAAATCTAAGAAATTCCTTTACTCAGGTGTTTGAAACCGATCGGTTGCAGAAATACAAAGGTCTAAAGAAACTTCTATATTTCGATGTATAGAGCTCCGATTTTTATAAATTTAGTCTTTTAGAAAGCTATGGATACTAGATTTTCAATTAGACTAGTTTCAATAGATTTAGCTCATTGCAGATAAAGTTGTGGGATGATTATCCAATCTTTATTTGAGGAAATATAGATTGAACATACTTGGTTCTAAATTTGTTCGATATTTCCCTATTTTATTTACATTGTTGTATGATCCTAAAATTCTTTAAAAATTTTATTATATGTGGGCTTGTGTGTGAGGACGGTATATAACATTTCAGATTATTTAGAGTAGAGATACAAAAATAAAAAATACAACACCAAACATATACGAGATGCTGAAAACAAAATTTCTCTTTTTAAAGTATACGTGAATGTATTCATCCGAAATTAAAAAATAATCACAACAAATTTGACTAAAGGAAAATGAATTGAAATATGTTGATAGCTTAAGCATAGAGGGGATTAAAAGATATATGAGGATATATCATATAGAGAGGCAGAAGAAACTTGAAATCAAACAAGTAGAATGCGTAAATGTAAAGGAATGAAATAGACAACATTACTACTCTATTACATCATAGGGAGAGACTAATGCTCCATTAATACAACCCCTTTTGAATTTAATAGGAATAAAGAGGGATTGAAATAAGCAAGGGAGAGTAATTGGACCTCGAAATCAAACCTTAATGGGCGCCGAGTTGCAGATGAGGTAGGAAGGACTCGTTCCTTCTTTCTCTTTTCCCTTCTCCTCCTCCCTCTCTTTCTTTCTCTCTCTCTTCCTCTCTCTCTTGTTACAACTCATTTTCTTTCTCTCTTAGGCTCCCTCTACACATCCTTCAATATTGGAAATCAGTCCTCAAGAGCTCCTTTTATAGGATTCAGGGAGGAGGCCTAGAGCCTTCCACGAATTGGACATGGGTGGGTCTTTGGAGCCCAACCCGTGATCCAATCTTGAGCTGGTCACATGGCCTTCACGTGGCCCCTTGGTGGTCCACTTTGGTCCATGCTAGACCCGCTTAGGTGGGTTTGGTTTAGGTGATTTAATTAGGCAAGGCCAAGGTGGGTTTGATCAAGACATGTCCGGTTAAGTCGATTAAGCCAAGGCTTACCAAGGTGGCTTGATTAAACAAGACTAAGATGAGTTCAATCAAAATTGGTCAAGGAGTTTTGGTCAAGGTTTGCCAAGGTGGCTTAATCAAACAAGGCCAAGGTGGTATGGTCAAGCAAAGCCGCGGTGGTATGGTCAAGTAAAGCCAAGGTGGGTTCGGTTAAACTTGACATGGTATAGTCGGTTGGATATACTTTGATATGGCTCGTCTAGATCCAACTTGGGGCAGCCTTGTGCCCTGTTTGATGAAGTCTTAGCTTAGTTCATGTCTTCATTTCAATCTGGCTAGGTGTCCTTCTTCATGGGTCCTTGGTTGGGTGAGTCTCCATTTACTCTTTTGAACTTGAGACTTGAATTCTTGATTTGGGTGTGTAGTCTTGACCCATTTTGGTTTTAATTTGACTTGATCTTTTGTCTTGGTTCATTCCTTGCTCCAAGCTTTGCTAGGTCTGACCTTGAATCATCGGCATTACTTTTACCAATTTGTCTTTATCTCATACTTTATCCTCTCTTGGATTTGGTTCGTAGATTTGCCCCTCAATCGGACTTGAATGATGTGCTTGATTTCAGATTCATGGTTTCAAATATTTTTTTGATTATTTAAAACCATTTTGTTTGAGATATATTTGAAAACAATGGATTTTATCGAAATTTTCAAATACTTTTGAAAACAATTGAGTTCCATTGAAAACAACTGGGTTTCATTCCCAGTGTTTGTTTGCTTAGGCGACCTGCTTTCGCTCCGTGAGTTAGTGTTTACCGTTTCAACCACTTTAACCCTTTACTGGGTGTAGGGTGTTGGATCACTTTAACCCTTTCGATGGGTGTAGGGTCTCAAACCTTTTTAACCCTTGGGTGTAGGGTCTCGAAGTAGAACTATCATCAATCTGATGAGATTTTGAGGCTTGATTTGGATTTGATTTGTATTTTCAAGGTTTTTGCAAATTTGATATTTTACAAACATTTTTGGGTTTGGTTTCCGATTCTCATCTGTTTCTTTGAGGAAACGTGTTTAAAACCATTATTTCTTTGAATGAAATCATTTGAAAGGGTAGAGTCCTACCAATTTGGGATTGAGGGCAAAACAATAATTTTTTTGGCTCTTTGTCAAAATTAATTTTTTTTTAAAAGGAGTACAATTTATCCTTATTTTGGAGGCTACCACAAAATTTTGATGGGCAAAAATGAGTTTGTTTAAAGTGTCTTTATTTGAAAACCCTTAAAAGACCCAAAATCGTTTAACGAACCATACTTGATTTGTTGTGATAAGTGAATCAAAATTGTATAAGCATTCGAAGTTTGAAAATTGAATCTCACACACGAGAAAGCATGTGTATATATATATATATATATATATATATATATATATATATATATATAGAGAGAGAGAGAGAGAGAGAGAGAGAGAGAGAGAGAGAGAGAGAGAGAGAGAGAGAGAGAGAGCATGATATATGTTAACATATAAAAAATCTCAACTATCAAGAGAGATCGTTCATATTTAAATTCAAAATATAAAAGGTTGTTACTTCAATTAAATACACTTGCAAAACATATAAACATACTTTTTGTTTTTAAATTCAAATACCAATAATCCATCTCTCAAATAAAATGGTTGGGATTTTTTTAAATATGTTAATATAATATTATTAGACTATACCAAGTGATATATATATATAAAGAAAGAAAGCAAGAGAGACTAGTATTTAATGCACATACTACATTAAGTGTAAATTACAAAAAGAATACTGTTAATTTAAAATCTATATCGTTGATGTTAAAGATTGAATAGTAGAAAAGTTTATCTAGGTTTATAGACTGAAAGACCTTATGCATTTATCACTTTTCAAAAATTGATCTCAAATATTAAACGATAAATATGTTTATGCATTTACCACTCTCCTAAAAATATATATATATATATATATATATATATATATATATATATATATATATATATATATATATATATATATATATATATATATATATATATATATATATATATAGAGAGAGAGAGAGAGAGAGAGAGAGAGAGAGAGAGAGAGAGAGAGAGAGAGAGAGAGAGAGAGAGAGCTTCATTATGCGACGCTACTGCCGATATTTGGAGGCAAAAAGAACCGTAGGAGTATTATTGCTCTTAAGTTACTCGTCTCCTAAACAAATATTGCAGTAAAATGTACACCTAAAGTTCTTTGCACAGAATCAGCGTTAAACGTGCACATTGCCGAAGGTAAAATGATGATTAATTAACATCAATGACAAATTAGTTGATCCGGTTACATGCCATCAAAGGGACCGATTGACATGGTGCATACCCCACTGCGCACCACAACCCCAGTAAAGCCGATGGGCTAATAGTTCAAGTCTCGAAGTTATACATATCTCGTTGGATTGCCCCAACCCCTCGAAATGCAGTTTTCTTGAGAGATGAATTATTAATCAACAGAGATGTTGATCGAAGTAAAAAGCAATAGTTTGATTGTTAGCTGCAATCTATTTAGTAACAATGATACAAGTCAAGTGCTAAAACGAGGGACGGCCTTCAAGATGTTGTAGAGAAGCTTAACTGCAGAATCAAGAGGTCCGGGTATACAATAATGCAGGCAATCACCTGGTCTCAGATGTCCATCTTGTCTCAAGCTTAGCATCGAGTCTACATCCATGTAAATGAAACCAAATTGCTCCACAACCACTTTAACAAGACGATTCTGCCTCTCAAAATCCCCCCATCGATACTGGTCATTGCTGCTAAAGTTCTGCCTCTTTTCCAAAGGCCTTGGTGTCTGCGGCGTGCAATTCAAGTGACCTGAAAAAATGCAAATCAGAATTAGACAAGTCCTTATGACACAAGAACCTGCACATTGAGATGGAAGGTTAATGGCCATTGGTTTCTAAATTAGAAGGATTCGATTTCCAAAGGATGCAAGCTCGTTGAGGTTGCCTCTGATCTGAGTCTTCCACAATTTTGCGTGAAATTCCGACAGTCTACAACTCTTTGCCAGACTCCAGAGAGCCTGTGCTGATTGTTGACGTGAGCAGGATTCCTGTAGAAGCTAATTAGTCGCTCTGCTTGCAAACCCCAGCAGGACTTCTCATTCATTTTTGTTTTCGACTGTAAACACTTTTTCGACATGAAGAATTGGGATGCAAGACATACATGCGATCGCACACCCACACACACATAGTAATGCAAGAAAAGTACCGGGTGGCGTGTTTCTATATATCACCAGAAGATCAGGATGAGTATGTTTTATATAAGAGAAGGTTGAGTTCAATGCCGCCAAGAGAATCTGATCACTTTCAAAGTGGGCTCCTCTGTTGATTAGTAACGTCTTAACGTTCCATTGCTTAATGAGATCCATCCATGGCCATTCAAGAAAAGTTCCTATTGGCAGATCATGTTGAGGTTTCTTAACCGCCGACAGTCGGTCATTCCTGGCAAATGATACAGAGAATTGGCGACCGGTTCCGAGCACGTCACTGCATATTGGAAATCCAGGACATATCATGCAGGAATCGTCTTGCCTGACGATCTGTTGGGCATTTGGGTCCTTAATGAGGTTGTTTGTGATCGAATATTGAATTTGGTGGTTAATGGAGTCGCCAACCACCATCATATTGCCTCTTGCGCCTATAAGATTGCAGAGTTCATCTCGGTTCACAGGTTGGATAGGGCACGTCCCATTGGTTATCCACACCCATTTCAGTGCCTCTCTTACCTGCAAGAATGCCTGAATCAGATTTGGGTGGAAATTTAACAACCCAACTCATTGATCAAGCTGCTATGTTATTTATTCAACTCCAACATGCAGTAATAAGTTTTTTATTGCTTTGGATCTAAGACCTGGCCGTTTTGAACTTGTGCCAATGTGTGAACAAAATGAGGATTATCACATCCGTAAATCTGGCGAGCAAACCACGCAGGCCCGCATGAGGCCCCGTTTTAGGGAATTCAGCTTGCACACGCTGCGTGAGCAAAGACCACCTTAGGGGGTGTTTGATTACGAGGCCTGAGAGTACGCTTTTGCATTGATTATGAGATGGGCCTCTTAACTGAACACCCCCTTAGAGAACAGTGGATTAAAGATCAATTGCAATATGAGACTTGTGAGATTTAGATGCATCCTTTCAAACCTTCTTAATTTACATTTTTTTCCCTAAACCAAAAGTCCACAGTTTCACTTTATCCTTCCTACACATAAAAACATATATAGAACAATTAAAATGTACCGTCCAATTGTGAGCGGTGACTGATTCTTGCTCAGCAGTTTCGCCTTTTAAACCACCGTACATTTTATCACAATTTCTTGAGGCTATTTCTCCTGCGTAATTCCAAGGTATGTGCCTGGGCGTCGCATTATAGACCCATCTTCCAGATTCACTGATGATGAAGTTAGCCATTAGCTATATTTTCGATGCAGTGATCATCATCATCATCATCATCCTTTGCAACAGTAACATGGTACCTCACAGAAAAACAACTTGAGGTATAAATTGTTAACCGAAGCTTACCTGATGCAGCGAAGATACCTTCGAAAGGAGATGATGGAAGTTCTTGTCGTGATGTTGGTGCCTTGTATGGAAGGCAGTGGCTCATCATGAGAGACGTTGGCGATTGAAGAGGAGGGAAAGTTCATGTTGAAGGGACGCTCAACCATTATCCAACATATGCTAACTATGAAACTCCATAAGAGGAACCATGGAAAGAGGTTATCTTTGTTCGCCATCACACCCACACCCACACACACACACACACACACACACACACAGAGAGAGAGAGAGAGAGAGAGAGAGAGAGAGAGAGAGAGAGAGTAAACGACGATGAAGGTGCTCCGTTCTGATTAACAACGTTTGATGATACAAGCTGACGGAAAAATACAAGCAACCGAGAGGTGCTGCGTTCTGATTTACAACTTTTGACGATACAAGCTGACGGAAACAATACAAGCAGCCGAGCACGTTGTGCTAAACCAACAAACAAGAACAGATACAAATAAATTCATTTGTATAATATATTAAAGTTGACTATTTTATACATAATATATAAGGTATACTAAATTAAATTTTGGTACATATGTTCTTTAAATTTTACTTGGATGGGGGTGGAGTGGGGAGGGTTATACGCCGAATTGTGTGTAGGGTGGGTGCCGGTTGAGAACAGTAAGACCAGAGGGGGTGCATCAATAAAAGCTTTGGATTCTCAGGAAAGCCGCACGGAGTCGGGAAGCCGTCTGTCATCTTTCGTTTGCTTTTGTCTATGTTTTTTTATCTATTACTTTGTATATTTCGTGTAATGTAAAGAAATAAGAAGAAGGCAAAGTTGTATTGTTTTCTAGGTTACTTGGAGAGGTTTGTCTCATAAGAATGTAAGTATGAATCACTCTCTTCTTTGTTTAGTGTATACTTTTTGTTAGTTTCCTTTATTTATACGTGACTTTCTATCTTCCGTTGGTCTTACGGTTCTGACTGGTCGAAAGTTTAAAGGAAATCATGGAGCGAACAATTTTGAAAGTATTTAAATGAAGACAATGCAGAGCCGCAATCGGTGGTTCTGGACAAAGAGGACATCAAAATGATAACTCGCACGAGGTGATGACAGTCGAAAATTGGTGGGTGATAGAGTATGCTTTTCATCACAAATTTATTTTCACCTTTTATTCAAAGTCAACTTATGATTGGCCCTTGCATGTTTGTGTCCAAAAAACCAACAATAAAAGCAAGTAATTGTGGTGGTTTATCGCATGAGTCAGCTCATGAATCATCCAGAGGAAACTCTAGTTATTGTATCATAAGCTCAAAGAAGAAAACTCATAAAATGGAAATTCATGTATAAATACATAAAACTATACATAAAGTATATGCTCAACAAATAAGAGAGTGATTCATACTTACATTCTTCTAATAAAGCCCATTGTGAGTAACCTATAAAACAATACGGACTCTGCCTTATTCCTATTCCCTTACATTACAGGAAATACATAAAGCAGATAGAAAACAAAGACAAAAGCAAACGAAAAGGGACAGTCAGCTTCCACTGCATCATAACCGAACACCAGACAACTTCGACAATCATTGGCTACCCCAACATCTGGTATTAAAGCATAAAGGTTGAAACTTTGCGGCAAACTCCTCAAAGGTATGTGGTTCTACAAATAAAAAAGAACTATATTAGAGAGAGAAGTCGGAAAAAGTTTTTCGACGTAATTTGATTTTTTGTAAATAAAAAAAAGGAAAAGAAATAAAAGAGAAAATTGAAGCAAGATAGCCGAAAGCCACCCGTTAAAGATAGTCTTAGGCAGGTCTAGTGCCTAGAAGTTAGAGGCACATCCTTAACATACTAGAGGCCAAGCCAAGACCGCCAAAGGCTAAGCCAAGGCGGCTAGAGGCCAAAGGGGTTGAACTTGGATGACCTGAGATAGTGAGCCGAAAAGTATTGAAGGCAAATGGTTGGAGGTGGGTGACTGGAAACGAATGACAGGAGGCAGATAGCCAAGGCGAATGGCTGGAGGACGTGACTGGAAAGGGCGACGACTACAGCCCACAAGCAGCGATAGGGCAACCCTCCTCTCCCTCTGACTCTCTCTCCCTTTGTATTTAAATATGCAAAAATCGTGAATTTGCTAAATTTTTTGCCTATGCCGGCGGTTTTGGACGTGAAATGTACCACTAGGCAACATTACTCAAATGTTCAGATATTTTAGGATGAAAAGACAATTATACCTTTGTTAGAGTAAAAAGTTTTTTCTACCCCTAACATTCCGTGAAACTACAAAATACTAGGATATAGTTTTATTGATTTGCCCTTGAACATTTGAAGAAATTGTAGATCCCGGATTTTTGGTAATTTTATGAATATAACCTTGTCAACTTTACAAAATATCCATTATATCGTCCTAGAAAAGTATAAAAAGGCCCTTGTACTTTTTGAGAAATGCCATGAATAATAATTTTTTAAATAAGTTATGGTTTTATAGTTTTTCTAGAATAGTACCTTCATGTTAAATAAACTACAAAAAAGTGCTTGGGAATATTTACTCCTCAGATTTTATAGTTTTTTTAAAATGGTACCTACAGATTAAATAAACTGAAGTACAAACTCATTATATATTCACTGTTTAGTACTTTGAACTTGTGGATATTGCATTTAGATGTCTTGCTATATTTTGTGGTTCTTTATGAAATGTCTTATATAAATCCATCTTATGCATGTTTTTATGTTTTTTATCTTACAATATATAGACTATCTACTTGTTATCTCTGTCAAAAGTTTAAAAAGAAAAATAACTTCTAGAATTTGAGTGTTTAAATTGACAAAGACCGAAAAGTTAAATGGCCTAAATTTCTAAACTTAGAAAAGAAGAATACCATTGGCCTTAACTTTAGAAGTAGTTGATTATGTACTGAAAGAAACAATTTTACCTCTTATACTAGTTGTAACAAATAAGGAAAGGAAAAGATATAAGACATTTTTAAAGGATGACACAATAAATAGGACTATAATGTTGACGTATGTGGAAGATGACTTAATTAGGATCTTTAAGGAATTTGAAACTGCAAAATAATTATTTGATTCCCTGACTACTAAATATGATACTATAGTCAAGCTGCATATGCAACTACTCCTTCAGAAGTATAATTCTTACAAAATGAAAGAATGTGATAATGTAGTTGAACATGTCAACTAAATGCTGGTAATGTCTAGAAATCTAGCTATAGAAAAGTCATTCATTCATTCATGAACTGATGCAAATATCCACGATTCTAAACGGTCTTCTCCCTCCTTAGAACATGGTAACTACATCCCTAAGACTTAAATGTGATTTTACCCTTTCTAAACTCCTATTGAAATTAGAAATCGAACAAGAACATATAAATAAGAATAAAAGAGAAAAATTACTAGTTGTTAAAGATGATTTAGAGTCTAGCTCTATGAACAACCAAGGAAAAAGAAAACTAAATAAAAATTTTGGTAAGAATAAAAAGCATAGTTGTCAAAATTTTAAGAAATAATAGGAATCCGCCTCTCGGGTAAAGTGCTTCTATTATGGCAAGAAGGGGCAATACAAAAGAGACTATCACAACAAAAAGACCAATAGAGGTAATAATCAACGACACAATGCAACAGAGAAGCAAGACATGATCTGTGTTATATCTGAGTGCCTCTACGTGGACCGCCCGATAATTGGTTGGTGAATCGATTGTAGAGCTACCCATCATATATCAAAGAGTAAAGAGGGAGCGATTGACCTTAAGGAGTACCAGCCTAACGAGCATCACGCATACGTGGGGAACAATACTTTTTCTGGTGTTCTTGGGGTTGGGTCATTTAGGATTTCTATACAAGGCATACCAATTGTACGCATTGATGTATTAATTATGCCCTCTATTAGGCACAATCTTATATCGATTTCTGCCTTAATAAAAAAAGGATTTGAGGTCAGATTTGTTCCTAGGAAAGTCAATATGGGAAAGCATGACAGGATAATATTTTCTGTTTTATTTGATGTTGAACATGAGTTGTTTAAACTCAACATTAATGAAAATGAAAGCTCTTCTTCTGCTTATATTGATAGTGCCTATATAATTGATGTGAATTTAGCATAAAAGATTGAGTCATATAAGTCTAAAAAAGTTGAAAAAATTAACCAACTTTGACTTATTGCCCAACTTTCATTAAAACACTTTCAATAAGTATGAATCTTATATAGAAGGAAAAATGACTAGAAAATTATTTTTGAAAGAAGTAACTAGGGCAATAACCCTATTAGAGATTATTTACACCAATTTATGTAGACAGTTCAGAGTAAGAACACATCGAGAAAAGGTTTATTTTATAACCTTTATCAATGATTACTCGAGATATGCTGATATATATCTCTTATAACATAAATTTGAGGCACTTGAAGTGTTCAAAGAATATAAGCAGTTAATAGAGAACCAATTGGGGCATACAATCAAAGTCTTGAGATCAGATAAAGGTAGAGAATATACCTCTGTAAAATTTTTAGAATTCTGCAAAAACTTTGGTATTCTAAAGCAAAATACAATACGCAAGACACCTCAACAGAATGATGTAGCAAAGAGATATAACATGACTTTATTTAACATGATGAAATCTATGTTAATAGATGCTTC
This sequence comes from Brasenia schreberi, assembly GCA_036023115.1. Taxonomy (NCBI): domain Eukaryota; kingdom Viridiplantae; phylum Streptophyta; class Magnoliopsida; order Nymphaeales; family Cabombaceae; genus Brasenia; species Brasenia schreberi. The sequence goes on from JAYKKT010000063.1 coordinate 7,919,858, forward strand.
TATGTCAAGCATATTTTAGGAAGAAGCAATAAGTACACTCGTGTATATTCTCAATAGAGTACCACCATATAAAGTTGTATTATCTACACTATATGAGATATAATTTGGAAGAAAATCAAACTTAAGTCATCTCAGGAGGTGGGGATCTATTGTCCATGTGAAGATCCTCGATCAATCTAGAGACAAACAGGATAGTAAGTCCTTAAAATACATATTTATCGAATATCTTATAGGATCTAAAGGATATCGGTTTTATCTTAATGATCATAGACTGATAGAAAACAGGGATGCAAAATTCTTAGAAGAGATTAAGAATGACATCCTTGAGAATAATGATGAATATGTTGATGATCTAATAGGTCTAGATTAATCATCATTTTAATCCATAGACGATCTTCCTAAAATAACCAAAACTTTAAGTGGACATAAAAGCCCTAGGGTCACACTATCGTACTTGAAAGATTATCACACTTACTAGAGAAAGTATGTAATTCAGTGGATTTAGATGAACTGACTGATAACTTAACATATTAGTAGGCTATTGACTCATCTGAATTATCAGGCTAGGAAAAAACCATAGATGAGGAAATTAAATTCATTGAGAAAAACAAAGTCTGGGAGTTGGCTGATTTGCCAAGAGGAAGAAAGGCCATAGGTTGCAAATGGATTCTCAAAAAGAAGTAAAAGATCGATGATTTAATCGATAAGTTTAAAGCGAGGTTGGTTGAAAAGGGTTTTTCGCGAAAGGAGGACATAGATTATGTTGAGATATATTCTCGACTTGCAAAATTTATATTCATCAGAATAATCTTGGCAATATCAACATATTATGATTTGGATTTACATCAGTTAAATGTAAAAACTGTTTTTCTAAGCGAAAATTTAGATGAAATTACATATATGCAGTAGGTTGAAGGATATATAGTTGAAGGCTAAGAAGATAAAGTATATAGATTGAGAAAATCCTTATATGACCTAAAATAATCACCTTCCCAATGGTATTTGACTTTTCAAAATACCATAGTTGAACTTGGGTTTGTGGTTAATGAGCTAGATCAGTGTGTATATGTATGGAACAATGGGAGTCAACTTGTCATCTTATCATTATATGTAGATGACATATTGTTGACTGGAAATGACAATGAGATGATTGTCAAAACCAAATCATGGTTAAACTCAAAGTTCGAAATAAAGGATATGGGAAAACATTTTATATCTTAGGTATAAAGATTTCTTGAGATAGAGAATTAAACTTATATGCTTAGGTTAAGAGAGATATATTGATTTTATTCTCAAGAAATTTAAAATGGTAAATGTAAGTCTGCATCTTCACTTGTTACGAAAGGGATTAAATTGAGTAAGGTTGATTGTCCTAGTGAAGAAGACGATAAGCCTAATGTTCTTTATGCATAGATTGTAAGTAACCTAATGTATGCTATGTTGTGCAAAAGACCTGATATAAGCTTTACTGTTGATCTTTTAAGTAGATATCAAAGTAATTTTAAATAACAATATTTGTAAAGAGGATTCTAAGATATCTTAAAGGAACAAAAGACTTGAAACTTTGTTTTCAAGTAGATGAGTTGAAAGTGATATGATACTTAGATGGTAACTTTACTAGGACTAAAGATGACAACAAATCAACCTTAGGACAAATATTTTTATTTAGAGGTGGTATAATTTTTTGAGCATGCAAGAAACACGGTTGTGTAGCATTGCATACACAAGAGGTTGAGTATGTTGCTTGTAGTATGACTGCTAGTAATGTCATTTAGATAAGCCGCTTCATACATGATTTGAACCTTGATATAACCAACGAGCTAATTGTTATATATTGTGACAATAGTGCAATAATTAGTCTTATTAAGAGTGAAACTGATAACTCACGAAGCAAGCATATAATGGTTGAATATCCCTATATTCATGATATGTTAAAAAAAATGAAAAAACTATATGTTGTATGCCAACTATTAAAGGCATCTCAAAAAAATTGTTTATTAAACATGTAATCCATATGGGGTTGAGATATGCCTAGTATATAAGTATAGTAAATACACTTTATTGTGAGTTATATTAAAACAATACATTGCTTGTGAAAAACCGCATAACGGATGTAAGTTACAATAAGGAAAAATGATACAACTTGGTAAACCTGAAAGTAGTGGGAGGAAAACCAGTATATCAAAAAGATTGGCTCTAGTAGCAAAGTGGGAGATGTAAGTAGTTGATAACCACTCTCGACCCATTACTAACAACGATCATGAAATGTGGGAAGAAAGATCCTCTTCTCGGATTTCATGAGATCCTATCATTTTGAAAATCAAATGTTTCATAATTTTTTTTTTTTAATGTTTTTGAAAAGTACACATGCATCTCTCAGGTAAAGTAAACATGACTGTTAAAAAGGAAAGCAAAGAGAGAAAACTCAGAATATGAAAAGTCATGTATAAATATACTTTTGTTCTTTTGAAAAAACTCTCAGTAGGTAACCTAAAAAATAATACACAGCATGCCTTGTTCCTATTCCTTTACATTAGAGGAAATACACAAAGTAGTAGATAAAAAACATAGACAAAAGCAAATGAAAGGAGACACAATCATCGCCTGTCCCAACAAATAGCAAATCAAGAGAGACCTTGTCCATTGAAGAGGAGGAGGTTCCCGTGATGTTGGTCCTTTGTAAGGAATGCAATGGCTCATCAGACCTTGTTGATTGAAGTGGAGGAAAGGAAAAGAGAAGCTCCACGATTATCCAACATGTGCAAGCTATGAAAGTGCATAAGAGGAGCCGTGAAACAAGACCATCTGGCGACGTGCTCGGGAATGGGAACGAAAAAGTATCGTTGGTTGAGAAACGTCATACTCCTTTTTCATGGCATCAAGAGAGAATCTTATTAAGAAATCGGATGTGAAGATATTGCTAATCAACAGGGGAGCCCACTATTTTAGTGATGAGACACTCCTGCCAGAATTGAACTCAACCTTCTCTTTTCTAAAGCATAATCATCCTGAGCTTCTGGTGATACATAGAAAGACGCTACCAGGTACTTTCCTTCCATCCCTATTTGTGTGTGCGCGCGATGCTCAATTGTGCATCTCTAAGCGTTGACAACCGATTAAAAATGAAAGAAAATTAGCTTTTCTAGCCCATTAATTACCTGATACGCCAACCAAGACAGGCTCTCTGCAGTCTGGCAAAGAGAGCTAGATTGTTTGATTTTGACGCATTGCAGAAGACTCAGATCGGAGGCAAACTCAACGGGCTAGCATCCATTGGAAAAAATCCTTCTAGAGTTGGTTTCAGCAGAGAAAGCCAGAGATGGACATCTATGAATATCTAGCACGAACGATTCTTTCATTTCTTTGCTCTCACATGTATGTAGAGCTCTTCTACCCCCTGTATCCGATTTCCTGCAATGCGTCAAACTCCACCGCTGACAAGAAGTTTATGTTGGATTTCTCCAAATTTAATCACATTAATATATGTTCAACTAGATTAACAACTTATGAGACAAGCCTGATTCCATAAACTTAAGAAACCGACGGCCATTGGCCTTCCATCTCGATGGGGCAGATGCTTGTGCATAAGGGCTTGTCTTATGACATCATTTTCTGCTGATAAATACTAAACTGTATTTTTCTTTAGTCACATGAATTGCACGCCAGATATGACAAGGCCTTTGGAAGGGACGCAGAACTTTAAAATCATCAACGAGCATCACTGGGGAGATTTTAGTAGGCAGAACCGTCTTGTCGAAGCTCTAGTGGAGCAATTTGGTTTCATTTACATTGATGTAGACTCGACGCTAAGCTTGAGACAAGATGGGCCATTAGGAAGCACAGTCGTGGACCTCCGACACTATGGTTCTAGACCCCGACTTCCAATGTTGTTTTATACCGTCTGTTTGAACCGAACAGAAACCGCTAGGTTCCTCCCTGATTTCGGATTCGGTTCCAGTCCTGTTCATAAAATCATCAAACCATAAATGAACCGGGGGGGGGGGGTCTCGCTTCTAGACCCGGTTTTGGTTCATGTTTGGCATGTTCTAGGTTCGGCCAATTTGAGCCCTGATCTGGTTCCGGTTTGAACCACTAGTATGGGTTCGAAACGTTCGTGTGTACATATACATATAAAATATATAGTCACATACTGCTGTCACCGAAACTGGTAAATAGAAATACATATTTTAGTATTTTAGAGAGAGAGTTTCCATGCATTAGGAACAGGGGTAAAGGTGACAACAAGCGGCATCTCTCTCAGAGTGACCGACTTACAGGGATAGAAAGAGAAAAAAGTTTATCAAAAGAAAAGGTATTTTAGTAAAGAAAATATTAAATTGGTAAGAAGTTAGTATAGTTTTGTTCCATTCCATATAACTAAGCTCAAACTAACATTAGTGGCAAAATTGCTCCTCGGCCAAGTCCAATTTTGCATCTTTTCCCAATTCTAAAACCATTAGTTGTAATTAGAATTGGCCTACTGGAGGACCCAATCCCGTACCCCTCCTTATTAATAATAGAACATGTGGAAGGGTAGTTTAGGAATGGAAAAGGGTATAGATACATGCCCTCGCAACCCGCTCCATTGTCATCCCTAAGAATGGGTGAGATATGAGAAGTGAGCATTTGTGAGAAAGAAAGAGAGTGTTTTTAGGGAGAGAGGATCATATAAAGATTTGACCAAGAGGGGATTTAGGAGATTTGACCAAGAGAGGGGATTTAGCAAAAGAGCGCTTATAAAAAAACAATCACAACAATGATTAAGCCTCTTCTCATGCTTATTACTTCCTTTCAATATTTTGGTGGTTTTTTTCTTCCTCTTTTAACATATTCACCATTTAGTTTCTTACTATGTTCTTAATGGATCTAATTGCTGTCATATAATACTTACATATTTATGTACTAACTGTTTAAATTTAGACGGATTAGAGGGATCTAAGCAAGGAAATGTACAGCTGATAATGGGTGATTAATATTTAATTAGCACTATTCAAGGTTGATTGTGAAAAATTGGCACACATTGCATCCTCCAAAAAGAAAGTTTTAAATACCTAGGGTCAAATTTTCAGAGTGAAAAGAATTGATGGAGATGTTACACATAAAATTAATATTGGTTGATTAAAATAGAGAGGAGCATCAAGTATTCTTCGTGATAAGAAGATACCATTAAAGTTAAAAGGTAAATATTATAGAGCAACAATTAGACCTGCCATACTTTGTGGTTGAGTGTTGGGTAGTTAATCATCAACATGTACAAAAGATGTCTGTGACAAAAATAAAGATGTTGAGATGGATGAGTGGTCATATAAGACAGCGCTCTGTGGAAACAAAGAATCAATGTAGCCGACCCCGTCTAGTATGAGAAAATGTTTGGTTGTTATAGTTGTATTCAAGGTTGATTATGCATATCAACTAATAAGAAAGTTGAAACAATTTTGGGTCTTTGAACTTTAAATGGAAAAGATGAAGATAATTAAATAACTATATATTAATATATTTATTTAAAAAGAAAATTATGCTTAGGCAAAAACCAACCCAGCGAGAATCCATCCCCATATATGCAAACCCTTTTCATGCATGGTTCAGTACAACGTGCTTGCATTCTTGTATTGTTTCCATTATGCAAGCACGTTGTACCCCATGGATGCAAACAAAACTTTCTTTAATAGAACCAAAACAAGAGAATAAGAAGTAATGAAACAGATTCTGCAAAACTCTTTGCAGTAAATAGTTTTTATGTACTATCCTAAGGACTGACTTCATTACTAATTGAACTTGGGAAGGTTTCCCTATTAACTCAAACATTAGGAATGTTGCCCTATTACCTTAAATGCCCTGTTAACTCTGGGATTTCACATATTGGAAGATTGTTTGGGTTCTCCATATTTCATTAAATGAATGATATGGGCAGATATGAATCTTTTCTCAACACTCCCCTTAAGTTGGGTGAAAGATATTGGTAATTCTCAACTTGCCAAAAACATTTACAAGACTCGTTCTGTTGACTGCCTTAGTAAGAAAGTTAGCAAATTGGTCCTCATATTTGACATAAATCAACTGGAACACTTTGTTAGCAACTTTCTCGTTTATGAAGTGATAATAAATCTTAATGTGTTTTGTTCTTTTATAATAAAGAGGATTAGAAGCAAATGTGTTTTGTTCTTTTATAATAAAGAGGATTAGAAGTAACCTATATGACAACTTTACTGTCAGTAAAAAGAAATGGAACCTTCTATTTACCTATGCAAAAAAGATTTCAACCAGACTCCCTCACACATTCTTTGAGTAATGGCTTTGTAATATGCTTATGCACTTGATCTTGCTACCATAATTTATTTTTTCTTACTCTTCCATAAAAACAATATTTTTACCTATCAATGTAAGATATCAAGAAATTGATTTTCTTTCATCAAGAGAGTTTGCCTAACTAGAATATGAAAATACTTTGATCTTATATTAGCATATAAAATATCATAGCCAAGAATAGTTTTTAGATACCGTAATATATGATAGACAACTTGCATATGAGTCTTTGAGGGAGAATACATAAATCTACTCACCATTCCCACAACATAAGCAATATTAAGATAAAGTAATTGTAAGAAAAATCAATTTCTCCACTAACCATTGACACATGATCATGTCTTCATGCCTCTCATCATCACCAAGATATAGTTTCTTTTAATTTCTGTAGGAGTATCACTTCTCTTACAATCTATCATTTTTGTATCCTTGAGCTACTCTATGGTATACTTTGAGTTAGAAATATACCTATATTAGAATAGAGTACTTCTATTGTTAGAAAATAATGCAATCAGCCTAGGTCTGTCAAATCAAAGAGTTGATGTAGTTTCACTTTCGATATTATAATTTCTTTAAGATCATCGCATGTAATAATAATGTCATCAATATAAACAATTAAGATAAAGTTTGTGTACTTCTTTTAATAAACAAGATATGATCTTTCGTACTTCTATGATATCCTAAGCTTATTGTACCTTCATTGAACTTGTCAAACCATGGTCTTAGTGATTGTTTGAAACTATAGATAACCTTTTTTTAATTTGCATACTTTATTCGTCAATTCCCTTTCACTTTATTCTGACAGCAGTTTCATATACACCTCTTTATTTAGATTTCTTTACAGAAATACATTATTCATATCTAACTATCACAAATCCCATTCTTGTTGTATAGCTAGACTTATGATAACTCTAATTAAGATTATTTTTGTAACTGAGGAAAATATTTCATTATAATCTATACCATATGATTGACTTAACCTTTAGCTACTAACCTTGTCTTGTAGCTTTTCAAGCTCCCATCTATTTTAAATTTTACTCTGTACACCCATTTACAACATATTGGCTTTCTGTGTAAGGGCAAACTGACAATATCCCAATTACTGTTTTCTTAGGGCTTCTAACTCATTTTGGATGGCTTCTTTTCACCTAGGAGACCGATTTGCCTCTGCAACATTTCTAGGTGTGGGATGTATTTCTCTATTCACCACAAATTTTTGATATTTTTCTTGAAATATTCTGGTAAGAGATACATTGAGATTACTTTTTCTAATCATAATAGGAAGATCAAGTTTAGATTTTATTAGTTGATTTTGTTACAGTAACTTTGAAGTAGCCTGATAGGAGTTCTTGAAAGAGTCGATGTTCATGAGACAATATTGGTTGGACTCATAAACATTACACAAGTACACTTGATAATTGAATTGATCAACTCTCCTTTGAAGAAAAATAGGAGATTGATTCAAAGAATGTGACATCCAAGGAGATAGTTTTTTCTTTTTACTGGACTTATTCTTGAAAGCAATAACCTTATACGGAGACTCACCATTTAGAACAAAACTTGACATTTGTTTGATAAGGTAAACGATGTAAGAACTGCATCACTAAGATAAAATTTAGTAGCATTACAATCAATAATCAAGGTTTTGTAACTTCAAGGATGTGTCTATTCTTTCATTCTACCACACCATTTTGTTATGGAGTATTAAGACAAGTTGTTCGGTATATAATGTTATGTTTTTGAAGGCAGTCTCTTAATCTATTTGATATGTATTTTTCAATGAAGTACTTTTAAAGAAGAATAAAATTGATGCTCATATGAACATTTCATCTTTAGATTTCATTAAATAGACTAGAGTGGAATTAGTACAATCATTAATGAAGGAAAAAAATAATCAAAACCACTGAAAGACACAATAAGACAAGAACCCCAAACATCAGAATGAACTAATTAAATGGTTTAGGCATTCTTGACTCACTAAAAGAAAATGAAGTACTATGATGTTTTGCTTTTTGGCAAACAATAGGAGATGACCCAAACAATTGTCATAGCTTGATCTCTTCTTCCGTTGATGTCATAACTCAATATGTGCTTACTGATATCTTAGGTAGAGGATTTTCAAGAAAGTGGAGCCCTTTTCTCAATCTAGTGATGCAGCCGAAGACAAGTAAGATCATAATTAAGAATTGTGGATTCCTAAAATATAGAATTAATGATTGTAAGTACTCAAGTTTGGAAAACATTTTTAGAATCTCTCTCTCTCCCTCTCTCACTTGTAGAGGTTACCCCAAGTAAGATGATTCCCATATTGTTTTGCTTGATGTTTTGGGTTTTTAATACCCACTACTTAGTAGAGATTTTGTATATGATTTTGGATAGCATTTCAAAATTCAATTTCCCACACAACAATGTCCAATTCTCAAACAAAATGAAATCCAAATAAGTAGGTCCTATTCCTACTCTAGGATTATCACGATAGACTTTTTCTCTAATGGGATAAGATGTGGAGGTTTCGGGAAAGAGTTTCACACGGTCCCTTATGAAGCATCCCGTGATATAAGACCAAGAAATTTTGATGGAAAATTTCTCTTTTTTGAGCTTTGACTTTTCTTTTCTTTTTCTTTTAAAGAAAACCTCTATATTAAAGGTTTTTTTTTCTTCCTTTTGTTTTTCATTTTGCCCAATTTTCCTTTCTAGATAGAAATGAAGTGGGGGAATTAGCTTATCCTTTTATATACTCGATCTAGCCAAATATATCTCATTTTTAATAGCACCTATCATTTGAAAATATTTTGTTATTTTGAACTAGCCTCATTTTATAAGTCAAAGATTTTTGAAATATTATCAAATGGTTTTGAAACCTCTACTTTTCATAAAGCATCAATTTTCTAATTCAAGATCATATAATCAATTTTGTTCCCTCTTTCAAGAAATTAAAAGTAGATCCATTTTCAAAAATCATTTCAAAATAATTTAGGATAGACTCTAAACATAATATTTTTTACTAAATTTATTCCCTCAACGTCAATCAACCAATAGGCATTGTTTGCAGTTGCCCCTCTTACAACATAGGGACCATCCCACTTGGTGTATGGTTTTCAAAACAAGGTCTCCTACTTTTAAGTGGCAAGCCTTCATATTTTTTTCATAATGTAAGGCTATTCTTTGCCAATATATAAGTGCATGATCCATGACAATGAGCCTTTTCTCATCAATTAGATCAAACTCACCCATCTTAGCTTATTGTAGGGTCTCTATGGGCAAATCGAGTGAAAGAGATGTATGAAATAAATTTAATTTAGTATGAATGAAAAGTATGATATTTATACCATAGACAAACTCAAATGGTATGACATTTGTAAAGGTGAGGATGGAAGTCCTATAGGCCCATACGGCTTCATCTAGCTTCTTATGCATGTCCTATCATTCTCTAAAGTTTTCTTAATGATGCTTATGAGGATTTTAATCGTGGTTTCGGCTTCCATTGCCTTGAGGGTAATAGGGCAACGAAAAGTATTGAGTGATGCCATAGGTTTTACACAACTTCTCCATTTTTTCATTATTGAATGGGGTGTCATTGTCCGATACTAGGTCTCTTGGAACTCCAAATCGAGCCAAGGTATTTTTCTTAATGAATGCCACTATATGTTGTTCCTGAACATTAGTCAATAACGTAGCTTCAACCCATTTAAAAAAATATTTGGTGGCTCCTAAAATAAACCTATGTCCATTGGATGTAGCGGGTAAAATTGGTCTAATGATATCAAATGCCCACATGGTGAAAGGCCATGGGCTTATGATGAAATGCAATGCAGATGATAGAATGTGAATAACATTTCTATCTACTTAACACTAATGACACTTCCTAACATGGTTATGACAATCTTATTTCAAAGTGGACCAAAAATAATCTGCTCTAAGTATTTTCATGGCCATGCATTGGCATGAACCCCACATTCTCATCGTGGAATTCATGTATAATGCATTGACAAGAACCCCAGTATAGTAGCAACACCTTAGCATCATGGAGTATCAACACAGATTCTTTCATGTATAATTCACGTATAATGCATTGACATGCCTGATACGACAATAAAGAAGGCTCTCTGCAGTCTGGCAAAGAGCACTAGATTGTGTGAATTTGACGAATTGCAGAAGACTCAGATCCGAGGCAAAATCAACGAGCTAGCATCCATTGGAAAAAATCCTTCTAGAGTTGGGTTTCAGCATAGAAAGCCATAGATGGACATCTATGAATATCTAGCAAGAACGATTCTTTCATTTCTTTGATTTCACATGTATGTAGAGCTCTTCTACTCCCTGTATCCGATTTCCTGCAATGCGTCAAACTCCACCGCTGACAAGAAGTTTATGTTGGATTTCTCCAAATTTAATCCCATTAATATATGCTCAACTAGATTACCAACTTATGAGACAAGCCTGATTCCATAAACTTAAGAAACCGACCGCCATTATTCATACTTCTTTTTCATGAAATCAAGAGTGGCCAAGAAGAATCTTATTAAGAAATCGGATGTGAAGACATTGCTAATCAACAGGGGAACCCACTATTTTAGTGATGAGATACTCATGCCAGAATTGAACTCAACCTTCTCTTTTCTAAAACATAATCATCCTGATCTTCTGGTGATACATAGAAACACGCCGCCAGGTACTTTCCTTCCATCCCTATGTGTGTGTGTGCGCGATGCACAATTGTGCATCTCTAAGCGTTGACAACCGATTAAAAATGAAAGAAAATTAGCTTTTCTAGCCCATTAATTACGTGATACGCCAATCAAGAGAGGCTCTCTGCAGTCTGGCAAAGAACACAAGATTGTTTGATTTTGACGCATTGCAGAAGACTCAGATCGGAGGCAAACTCAACGGGCTAGCATCCATTCGAAAAAGTCCTTCTACAGTTGGGTTTCAGCAGAGAAAGCCACAGATAGACATCTATGAATATCCAGCAAGAACGATTCTTTCATTTCTTTGCTCTCACATGTATGTAGAGCTCTTCTACCCCCTGTATCCGATTTCCTGCAATGCGTCAAACTCCACCGCTGACAAGATGTTTATGTTGGGTTTCTCCAAATTTAATCGCATTAATATATGTTCAACTAGATTAACAACTTATGAGACAAGCCTGATTCCATAAACTTAAGAAACCGACGGCCATTGGCCTTCCATCTCGATGGGGCAGATGCTTGTGCCATAAGGGCTTGTCTTATGACATCATTTTCTGCTGATATATACTAAATTGTAATTTTCTTTTAGGTCACATGAATTGCACGCCAGATATGACAAGGCCCTTGGAAGGGAGGCAGAACTTTAGCATCATCAACGAGCATCACTGGGAAGATTTTAGTAGGCAGAACCGTCTTGTCGAAGCTCTAGTGGAGCAATTTGGTTTCATTTACATTGATGTAGACCCGACGCTAAGCTTGAGACAAGACGGGCCATTAGTAAGCACAGTCGTGGACCTCTGATACTATGGTTCTAGACCCCGACTTCCAAGGTTGTTTATACCGTCTGTTTGAACCGGACAGAAACCGCTAGGTTCCTCCCTGATTTCGGATTCGGTTCCAGTCCTGTTCATAAAATCATCAAACCATAAATGAACCGGGGGGGTTCTCGCTTCTAGACCCGGTTTTGGTTCATGTTTGGCATGTTCTAGGTTCGGCCAATTTGAGCCCTGATCTGGTTCCGGTTTGAACCACTAATATGGGTTCGAAACGTTCGTGTGTACATATACATATAAAATATATAGTCACATGCTGCTGTCACCGAAACTAGTAAATAGAAATACATATTTTAGTATTTTAGAGAGAGTTTCCATGCATTAGGAACAGGGGTAAAGGTGACAACATGCGGCACCTCTCTCTCTCTCTCTCTCTCTATATATATATATATATATATATATATATATATAGAGAGAGAGAGAGAGAGAGAGAGAGAGAGAGAGAGAGAGACCGACTTACAGTGATAGAGAGAGAAAAAAGTTTATTAAAAGAAGAGGTATCAAAGATGAAAAGGTATTTTAATAAAGAAAAATATTAAATTGGTAAGAAGTTAGTATAGTTTTGTTCCATTCCATACAACTGAGCTCAAACTAACATTAGTGGCAAAATTGCTCCTCGGTCAAGTCCAATTTTGCATCTTTTCCCAATTCTAAAACCATTAATTGTAATTAGAATTGGCCTAGTGGAGGACCCAATCCCGTACCCCTCCTTATTAATAATAGAACAGGTGTAAGGGTAGTTTAGGAATGGAAAAGGGTATAGATACATGCCCTCGCAACCCGCTCCATTGTCATCCCTAAGAATGGGTGAGATATGAGAAGAGAGCATTTGTGAGAGAGAAAGAGAGTGTTTTTAGAGAGAGAGCATCATATAGAGATTTGACCAAGAGGGGTTTTAGCAAAAGAGCGCTTGTCAAAAAATAATCACAACAATGATTAAGCCTCTTCTCATGCTTATTACTTCCTTTGAATATTTTGGTGGTATTTTTCTTCCTCTTTTAACATATTCACTGTTTAGTTTCTCACTATCTTCTTAATGGATCTAATTGCTATCATATAATACTTACATAGTTATGTACTAACTGTTTAAATTTAGATGGATTAGAGGGATCTAAGCAAGGAAACTTACAGTTGATAATGGGTGATTAATATTCCATTAGCAGTATTCAAGGTTGATTGTGAAAAATTGGCACACATTGCATCCTCCAAAAAAAAAGTTGTAAATACCTAGGGTCAATTTTTCAGAGTGATACAAGAATTGATGGAGACGTTACGCATAGAATTAATGTTGGTTGGTTAAAATAGAGAGGAGCATCAAGTATTCTTTGTGATAAGAAGATACCATTAAAGTTAAAAGGTAAATATTATAGAGCCACAATTAGACCTGCTAGGTTTTATGATTATGAGTGTTGGGCAGTTAATCATCATGTACAAAAGATGTCTGTGACAGAAATAAAGATGTTGAGATGGATTAGTGGTCATACAAGATATGGCTATGTGGAAACAAAGAATCCATGTAGCCGACCCTGTCTAGTATGAGAAAATGCTTAGTTGTTGTAGTTGTATTCAAGGTTGATTGTGCATATCAACTAATAAGAAAGTCGAAACAATTTTGGGTCTTTGAACTTTAAACGGAAAAGATGAAGATAATTAAATAACTATATACTAATATATTTATTTAAAAAGAAAAATATGGTTAGGCAAAAACCAACCCAGTGAGAATCCATCCCCATATATGCAAACCCTTTTCATGCATGGTTGAGTACAATGTGGTTGCATTCTTGTATTGTTTCCGTCATGCAAGCACGTTGTACCCAACGAACTCAAACAAAACTTTTTTTAATAGAACCAAAATAAGAGAATAAGAAGTACTGAAACAGATGCTGCAAAACTCTTTGCAGTAAATAGCTTTTATGTACTATCCTAAGGACCGACTTCATTACTAATTGAACTTGGGAAGGTTTCCCTATTAACTCAAACATTAGGAATGTTGACCTATTACCTTAAATGCCCTATTAACTCAGTCTTGGGATTCCACATATTGTAAGATTGTTTGGGTTATCCATATTTCATTAAATGAATGATATGAGCAGATATGAATCTTTTCTTAACACTCCCCTCAGTCTTGGGATTCCACATATTGTAATTCTAAACTTGCCAAAAACATTTACAAAACTCGTTCTGTTGATTGCCTTAGTAAGAAAGTTAGCAAATTGGTCTTCAGATTTAATGTAAATCAACTGGAACACTTTGTTAGCAACTTTCTCATTTATGAAGTGACAATAAACCTTAATGTTTCTTTTTACTGGACTTATTCTTGAAAGCAATAACCTTATACGGAGACTCACCATTTTGAATAAAACTTGGCATTTGTTTGATAAGGTAAACGATGTAAGAACTGCATCACTATGATAAGATTTAGTAGCATTACAATCGATAATCAAGGTTTTGCAACTTCAAGGATGTGTCTATTCTTTTGTTCAACCACACCATTTTGTTATGGAGTATTAAGACAAGTTGTTCGGTACATAATGTCATGTTTTTGAAGGTAGTCTCTTAATCTATTTGATATGTACTTTTCAATGAAGTACTTTTAAAGAAGAATAAAATTGAGGCTCATATGGACATTTCATCTTTAGATTTCATTAAATAGACTAGAGTAGAATTGGTACAATCATTAATAAAGGAAAAAAATACTTAAAACCACTGAAAGACACAATAAGACAAGAACCCCAAACATCAGAATGAACTAATTAAATGGTTTAGACATTCTTGACTCACTAAAGGAAAATGAAGCACTATGATGTTTTGCTTTTTGGCAGCTAATCATACGGGACGACTACATTATTCAGTTCATGGAAAATCTCAAGGACTACATTTCTAATCTTAGACAATAAGAGATGACCCAAACAATTGTCATAGCTTGATCTCTTCTTCCGTTGATGTCATAACTCAATATGTGTTTACTAATATCTTAGGTAGAGGTTTTTCAAGAAAGTGGAGCCCTTTTCTCAAGCTAGTGATGAGTCAAAGACAAGTAAGATCATAATTAAGAATTGCGGATTCCTAAAATATAGAATTAACGATTGTAAGTACCCAAGTTTGGAAAACATTTTTAGAATCTCTCTCCCTCTCTTTCTCTCTCTCTCTCTCACTTGTAGAGGTTACCCCAAGTAAGATGATTCCCATATTATTTCGCTTGATGTTTTGGGTTTTTAATACACATTACTTAGTAGAGATTTTGTACAAGATTTTGAATAGCATTTCAAAATTCAATTTCCCATTCAGCAAGGTCTAATTTTTAAACAAAATAAAATCCAAATAGGTAGGTCGTATTTCTACTCTAGGATTATCACGATAGACTTTTTCTCCATTAGGATAAGATGTTGAGGTTTCAGGAAAGAGTTTCTCACAGTCCCTTATAAAGCATCACTTGGTATATGACCAAGAAATTTTGATGGAAAATTTATCTTTTTTGAGTTTAAACTTTTCTTTCCTTTTTCTTTTAAAGAAAACCTCTATATTGAATGCTTTATTTTTCTTCTTTTTGTTTTTTATTTTTGCCAATTTTCCTTTGTGGATAGAAATGAAGTGAGGGAATTAAATTATCCCTTTATATACCCGATCTAGCCAAATATATCTCATTTTCTAATAGTACCTATCATTTGAAAATATTTTGCTATTTTGAACTAGCCTCATTTTATAAGTCAAAGATTGTTGAAACATTATCAAACGGTTTTGAAAGCTCTTCTTTTCATAAAGCATCAATTTCCTAATCCAGGATCATACAATCAATTTTATTCCCTCTTTTAAGAAATTAAAAGTAGATCCATTTTCAAAAATCATTTCAAAAGAATTTAGGATAGACTCTAAACATGATATTTTTTCTATTGGGCATTTATAGGGTCTACTAAATTTATCCCCTCAATGTCAATCAACCAATAGACATTGTTTGTAGTTTCCCCTCTTACAACATAGGGACCATCCTACTTGGGCCTCCACTTACCAAGTGGATGTGGGTCACAATGGTGGATGGTTTTCAAACCAAGGTCTCCTACTTTTAAGTGGCAAGGCTTCATATGCTTTTCATAGTGTCAGGCTATCCTTTGCTGATATGTAAGTGCATGATCCATGATAATGAGCCTTTTCTCATCAATTAGATCAAGCTCAGCCATCCTAGCTTGTTGCAGGGTCTCTATGGTCAAATCTAGTGCAACATATGTATGAAATGAATTTAATTTAGTATGAATGGGGAGTATGATATTTGTATCATAGACAAACTCAAATGGTGTGACATTTGTAAAGAAGAGGATGGAAGTCCTATAGGCCCATAAGGCTTCATCTAGCTTCTCATGCCATGTCTTATCCTTTTCTAAAGTTTTCTCAATGATGCTTATAAGGAATTTGTTCGTGATTTCGGCTTGACCGTTGCCTTGAGGGTAATAAGGTAATGAAAAGTATTGAGTGATGCCAAAGGTTTTACACAACTTCTCCATTTTTTCATTCTTGAATGGGGTGTCATTGTCCGACACTAGGTCTCTTGGAACTCCAAATCGAGCCAAGGTATTTTTCTTAATGAATGCCACTATATGTTATCCCTGAATATTAATCAATGACGTAACTTCAACCTATTTAGAAAAATATTTGGTGGCTCCTAGAATAAACCTAAGTCCATTGGATGTAGTGGGTAAAATTGGTCCAATGATATCAAATGCCCACATGGTAAAGGGCTATGGGCTTATGATGAAATGCAATGCAGATGATAGAATGTGAATAACATTTTCATGCACTTAACATTGATGTCACTTCCTAACAAGTTATGACAATCTTATTTCAAAGTGGACCAAAAATAACATGTTCTAAGTATTTTCATGGCCATCATATTTGCATTGGCATGAACCCCACATTCTCATCGTGAAATTCATGTATAATGCATTGACATAACCCGAGTAGAGTAGTAGCAACAACTTAGCTTCATGGAGTATCAACACTTGCAATTCTGTGGGGCATCTATCCCAAACTTTGATTCCAATGTATTGTCCACGTTATTTACTACTGAAATTTATGTAGTTGAAACATCAGATAGTTGGGAGATGATCCAGGACACAAGATCAGGGTAGAGCCTTGCAACCCTTGTTGAATTAGTTTGAGTAAAACAATCCAGAAAATGGAGTGATTGCGAGACACCTGATAACAGTAAATGCAGCCGAGTAAACTGATGAAACTTCACTTGATAGTGGTACAGAAGCGACTCAACAGAAGCGACTCAATGAGCATAGTCGAATGATTCCAAAGATGAGACTGAGTACTTCGACACCCGATACAATTTGATCAAACAACTTCCGGAACCTGTGAAACATGAAAAAGAAAAAAATGAAGCACTGTTTTCGTTCAATGCAAGAGAAGCAAAAAAGTTCAGCACCACGGTCCTAATACCCTTTTTTTAACAGTGTTTTCCTACTGGCAAGCAGGTTTCAGTAAACGCCAACCAAATGCATATCAAAAGTGCAAAACTTGCCACGTCCAGCTTGAAAACTTCGAAGTGGGTGCTGGTGGCGGTGACCTATGCCTTTTCTGCTGACATGCTGCTGCCATCATTGGGTACAGATTGTTCTAGAAACAATATTATAGGGCACAGATTGTACATTGCTTGCACAGAAACATATGATGCTGTCTCAGGAATCCAGATCGTCTTATTCCTGAAGGAGTTGAATCCTTATAACTGTACGATCTTTGAAATTTAACGAGCATAGGCGTAAGCACATACCAGACCCACTGGCTACCATGTTGTGCCATTGCACTGGTCGTCAGATGAGGATCTCTATTTGTTAAGACATATACTTTTTCCTGTTGTCTACAGGATTCAAGAATGGACCACCAGAGTCTACCGGGTCACAGTACTTGCGTACAATATTAGTACTAATCTGAAAGACCAAAAGAGAACTTATTCATAAAATTCTGGTGTTGCTAAAACGTAAAGAGCCAAAACAATTAACGCACATATATCTGCTTGAGATCATGAATGTAAGATCCTAATGCCCACAAACAATGCCAACTAAGAATTGTATGAAACGGTGGTGGAGGCTATGAAGAATGACATCATTAAGCATTTTCGCATTTGCTCTAAAAGCTTGAGGACTTGAATAAGAATTTATTTGTCAGTCCAGCAGCAAATTCCATATAAACAATTAAGCATGAGTAAACTGACGATACAGAAATAAAACCTGGCAAGGCTCCTCCCCGATCAGTATATAAAGTTAATCAAGATTCTTTCTTGGTCACATCAAACGAATAATTTTATATGCTTTTGCACAGCTGAATCAATTGTATTAATGAACTTCCCAGACTTCATTATTTTGAGTCGGCATCCTTCACCAGATGTTGCGTGAGAGGGTTAATCCCAATAAGTTGGTTCACACACGCGCACAGAAGCACACTCACACTCACGCACACATTTCCGCTAGGTTGCTTAGATGTATGAGATCGACTATATGACAATGAGCAGAAAAATGATAAAACTTGTTTTTGTAAATAATAGAATAAAACATTTCATACTATTGAATGGAAGAACTTCTGAAAAATAATTGAACTAGCTAGCGGTGCATGTCCTTATACCTATAAAAGCCTAAATCTAGCAGAGTCATCAACATGATTAAGCCATACAAACACTTCTAATAGGGAGCCTCAACCAAGTTGAACAAGTTGACACCCGACACTGGTATTTTCAGTATGTCCAAAACAGCACTAACTATTTCAAATAATTTTTAACTAAAAAATGTCCAAAACAACAATAATCGTTGTTGCATGCCCATGGAGTGAGCATATGATATAGCCAATGCAAACGAATGTGCATCTCCACACATGTCGTATGTGATGTAAATATTTGTTGACAAGCGAATGTTGAATCGGCTATTTCGCATCAAAACATCCCAATATGGATGTCACAAGTCAAGAATACAACACAAGTCAAGAATGAGAGCGTCAAATCACAAATCAAAGACTGTACTAGACAACTTGCTTTATTGATATGAATATGGAGTATTTATTGAGCATTGTACACAACAAGGGGAGAAGAAGAGGTAGCAAGTGTTGCTAGTTGTTGGCCAGGCACTAGCCATTTGCCAGCATGTCGTAGGAGGCTCTAGCCCTCTAACGGCTATGGTAGCGGGTCCTAGTAGCCCGCGCCATACACAATCTGTAGTGGGCTCGAGTGTTACTCTATGCAGGTTATGCAAATAGGCAACCCTTTGTTGGCCAAGGCAGGTAACGACCATTAAGGCCGGTTACCAGCCAGACCAACACACATATAAGAGGGTAGGGGAGGGGCGACCTACTATGGAAAATCCTCGGGAGAAGCCACATGAGCCGAAAAAGAGGAACAGTCGTCAGAATCCGGTAAGAAAATCCCTATTTTTGTTTTTGTCAAATTTCTCATTTTTAATTGCTAAAAATGAGTTAGATCATAGGGCTTTTGTTTGATTCATGCTAAAACCTTTGAAAACAAGCCTTAATACACGAAAATCGGTCCAAAACATAAAATTGTAGATTCGTGAATTTTTTTTCAAATCCGAGTTACTGCTTTTCATGATTTTTCTGGCCAAAATGACACCGTCGACCACCAATCATGGGTTGGATTGGAAGAGGAGGGGTAGGCGGTCGGTTGAGGACCATCGCCGACCTTAATCGTCGTCGAAAACCGACAAAATCAACGCCCAAAAACCATAGGAACTGACCCTTTTGGGTGTGTCCCTGTTTTCGTGTCATACCCGGAATGCCATGAACTGACACTGATTCATGTCGTGTCCTCGTGTCACATGTTAAGAACCAGTTCTGTGTCAAAACAGTTTATGTGTCGGGTTTTGTGTCAGAAATGCGTCAGGTTTGGGTTGTATCTTGAAATGAGGTTTTGGGTTAAAAATAGGACTCATGTCAGTAGTTAGAAGTTTTGTCTTGACATAGTAACATAGACTACCTACTGTGTCACTCAATTTGGATCGAATATGGATCTAAGTGTCAGTTTGGATCCTAGATAACTTAAACAGATTCAGATTGGGTTTTGCGTGATTTTAGGGTCATTTGAGATCCGATTTGGATACGATTTATTGCGTTAGATTGGTGCTAAATAAATTTTAATATTTTAATTAATTGTAATTGTTTAGAGATTAAAATTAAAAGATTTGGTGGTGATAAGAGTGATCCAGTGGTTTGATGACTGGATCTTAGCGCTCCTTGAGGTAGGGGGTTATGCATTCTTTTAGAGAACCATTCTAGAAGTGATTTTCTTGTTTTACATAGATTTAAATGTGCATGATTGATAAATATTCTATTGATGTTTATGAAATGATGTTTGCAATTATGGGTTATTTGATATGCTTTTCAAATAGAACATGTTTATGACATTGATTGATAAAGAACATGTTTCGATATGCATGTGTTGTATGAACATGATATTTAAATATTGTATGGATATGGATTTTGTTTTGAATATTCGTGGATTTGGATATGATTTGTGAATGTGCTAAACTATAATTGGTTTTAGAAATGTAATGATGTGTCAATATACGAGTCGTACTTGTGTGGGGTCTCTAGAGACTTGCAGGTCCCTTGGGCGATCCAGCTTGAGGCGAATAAAAAGTTTGTTCCTTGACACTCTGCCGTGAGCTCACCCTATTATTTTACAGCTCATCTTTAAGCTAGCACTTCAAAAGCACATGGAGCAGAGTAGGAATTGGATAGAGCTGTATTTTTATTTTAGATGATATGATAAGTGTTAAATGATTTATAAAATCTTGTTATTCGGGGTTATAAAACCTTAGACCGTAACCAAACTGGCTCGTGGTTGGTTTCAGTTTTAGAACCATTGGTTTCGGTTTGAGTCAAGACTACCTAGAACTGGTAATTTTATTAAAAAATACTAGACCCACCAGTTTGAAATAGTCGGTTCTAGTTTCAGTTTTATAAAAGGCGAAACCGGAACTGAACTGGGTGGTTCCCGATTGCAAGCCTAGCCCACTTCAATTCTAGTGAGAACCGCCGAACTGACTAGAAACGGACCATGTTTATATGTGAGGTAACCATTGCCATAACCTTCAACGGTTGCTTTATATGTGCAAGACGACAAGGGTTTAAACCATCACCATGTGTGCTTAACTATTGCCAAACGTGACACAAGCAAATACATGAGTTGAACCATTTCTACAACTATACATAACCGACCCATATATTCCCTGTATTTCTTCACTTTGTTGCAAAAAATTAGAGGTAGGCATATGTGTCATGGCATATTCATAACCAAGAATTATAATATTTAAATGAGATATTGGCATTAATAAAATTCAAAAGTTTGTATTTTTAGAGTTTAATCAATGTTTACATGATTAAATATTGAGAATGACGAAAACAAAAAGAAAGAAGTTTGTTATTGCCTCAAAGTGCTCAATCGATAGTGGCTTCTGTTTCATGGTGGAGCCATTTTAAAATATAGCAAAATAAAAATGTCAATAAGTCAAAAAATAAAATTTGAAAATAAAAAGCAAGCTATAACACCGTAAGAACTAATCTTCTAAAAAGTACACATCATCCTTTTTCTTCAATGATGTCGAATTTCATCCACCCTACTACTGTCATAATTACTAAATATAGATCCGAACTCACCAACTTTTCCACATTACTCTCGCTTTTCTATTAAGCTGAGAAACTCGATATTCTCGACAGTCTCACTCACGAAAACGGCTAGATCGGCCATCTAACCGTTTCTTGTAGAGGTTGTTACGGAATAAATCCATAACAGCCGGACTGTTATGGATTTGTTTTGTAACAACCAGATAAGGACTCCAGAATGGAAAGCCCAGCCTGGATATTCGAAAGGAGGAGCCAGACGCTGCTCTATAAGCACCTATATTTATAGAGCAGCGCACAAAAGCAAATACAGTGAAAAAATCAATAGAAACCTCCTTGAAAAAACCAGCTGTGGGAAATTGGAAAAAGCACATACCTCATTCGATGTCTTCTGTTCTTTGTCTTAAATCCAGAGGGCATCCACTGCATGGCGAATCTTTGGTGAAGCCCTTGTCAGGATTCCAATACAGGTATCAGAGTTAGAATCTACAAGTGATCCAAAGGGAAAATTTATAATTTACATAGTAATGATAATACGAGAGTTTTTAATAATAAAGAGTATAAGCTTGGTAGAAAAGGTATACCTTTAGTAACACCCTTATTCAATTTACTCTAGTTGGGCCACAAAATCATAAAATGAAAACTTTAAATCAATATTTCTCAAATAACTTCATGTCTAAGGCTACCATTTAAGTAAAATCTTTCCTTCTTTCTTTCTTTTCATCTTTTTTTTACATGAGGCTGAAGCCTAACACGTGCACCCTCGTAGAGTTGAACTCCCATCAACAGCAACCGTGCTAGAGCACCTACCATTGAGCTAATGCTCTTGCGGCTAAAATTTTTCTATTCTCCTATATATATAAGCATAGAAAATAGTTGCCGTCTTATTTATAGGAGCATGTTCACTACAAAAATTTGAAAAGGTAATTAATACTGCTTTATATATCATTCATCCTTTACAAAGTCTGGTCTATCTCTTTCATGTCCTAATGATTAACAAATACAAACATAATTAGTATGTATTAGAGGTAAGGAAATACACACACACACACATATATATATATATACATACATATATACATGCATACATTCGTATATATATACATACACACGGAAAAAAATGCAAACATATTAGAGGTTTTAACTACTAGATATGACATATGTCTAAAATTACTCAATGTTGAATTTATTTCTAGATCTATGAAAACATTCAAAGGGAAATGTTTGTATGTATTTTTAGAACTACGAAACATATCCATTAGCTGTAACTATTTGACCAAACGTATTGCAAGTCACCTTGAGAATGACAATTCTTGATAAGTAAGAATCAGCAATAGTTCATTCCCCATCTTAAACTGGTTTTTGACAATGAAATGTCAACTACTGAACACGATGAAAGTGCATGCTACAACACCATCATGCCCACGAATAGTGGGCCTCATGACAATGATCTTTGACAATGAAATGTCAAATCTGAATTTTAGATGCAGTATCACCAGGGAACTATAGGTTAAATTAGACACCGGTGGTTTTGACCGGAACCGATTCAAAAAACACTTGGTTTTAAACCATCGGTTCTGGATTTTTTATTTTTTTTAAAATTTTTATTTTTTTTAATAAAAATACCGGTTTTGAACTAAAATCGAAACCACCCAAAACCGACCGTTCTAGAATTGTAACCGAAAGCAGTCTTAAGCCGGTTCAATTACGATTCTAAGTTTAAGACTAACCGAAACTGAACATGTCTAGGTTAAGTAACTTCACATTTGCAGATAGAATCAAACATTAGAAACAATAAACACTTTGAACAATATGAAGTTCTGAACTTAAAAAAGTTTACAACAGTTCTGAACTAAGCTAAACCAGCTTCTGCACCATTTTCCTTTATTAATTAGTCAAAACGAATAGGGTGTCGGCCTATGAGACGTTCAT
Organism: Brasenia schreberi; assembly: GCA_036023115.1. Lineage (NCBI taxonomy): Eukaryota > Viridiplantae > Streptophyta > Magnoliopsida > Nymphaeales > Cabombaceae > Brasenia > Brasenia schreberi. Next base: position 7,943,232 of record JAYKKT010000063.1, read on the forward strand.
GCTTTTTTTCTCATCTAATGATTCTTCGGGCTTCTATCAATAGAAGAAAGAAATATCATGCTTCTTCCTCGAAACTTATAGGCCAATGATTGGCGAACCCTGTTCCCACCATATAAATCTACGTACACACACAAACATACAAAGACACACAAGCACACATACTAATGTATTCCTTAATATACATATTAGATTTAAGTAAACTAATATGAACGCCGGTTGCCAGGTTTAGAACCCTAAGGCTAATGCATGTATCAACAAAAAGGTTTGGATTCTTTGGAAAGCCGCACAGGGTCGGGTGAAGCGAAAACCCGCACCGCCGGTTGCCATCCCAGCGGCAGCCAATTTTCACAGGTGGGCCTATGTTTTGAGGTGAAGCCTAACACACAACCACACATGCACCTTCCGGGAGTCAAACTCCCCGCCGACAGCACCAGCGCTAGAGCGCCCTGCCGTTGAGCTAATGCTGTCGGTGCGGTGAAGTTAATACAAGCTTTAAATGGAGACGATGCGGGGCAGACGATTCGTGGTTTTTGAAATACTACCATGTACATGGCTGTTGACAAATTGAGGTTCGTACCGGTTGCTTTACATCAAGAACCCATGTTCGCCTTTCTTCAAAGTCACTTACAGATGGCCCCCATGCATAGGTCTAAAAAGCGATTTGGTTAATGAGAAGGGAACACCATCATCGTTCTCTCTCTCTCTGATGGCGAACAAGGATGATCTCTTTTCATGGCTCCTCTTGTGCACTTTCGTAGTTAGCATAATTTGGATAATGGTTGAGCGTCCCTTCTACATGGACTTCTCCTCCTCTTCAATCGCAAAGGTCTGTACTGATGAGCCATTGCCTTCCATACAAGGCACCAACATCACGGCAAGAACTTCCATCATCTCCTTTCGAAAGTATCTTCGCTGCATCAGGTAAACCTCGGTTAACAAATTATAGTACTTCTTTCACACCACCTGCCCGTACTTAAGCTAGTTGTTTCTGAGCGCAACATCAACTTCTTTCAGTAACTACCCATTAAAAAGCAGAAGGCTTTCGTGTTGAGGTGACAGCTTGAATTTGTGATGAACACCAATCATGACCCAAATTGGAGAATAAAGCTGTAGATTCTTACGGCTAAAACAATAGCCTCACTTTAACATATTCATCAAATTATATTGGCCCCACTTTAACATATTCATCAAATCAAAGATAGAAAAGTGAGTCCCCTTCTATAATTTCATGGAGTACTTTTAAACCATAAAATACAAAATGTGTTTTAATTAAAGGAGTTTTTCTTTTTGAACTTGTGTGCATCCTTGGAGAAAAGTTAGAATCTACAGCTAATGGGAAGATATCGGAAAAAGGCTCGAAACCTTTTGATCGCGGCTGACATCTTTGACAAACCTCCATGGAGAACCCGGGACTCGCGGTTCAAAGTCCAACAATGCCTGATCACTTGCTGCCTTCAACGTATGAGCTTCCACATGTGTTCATCTCTTATAGTGGTTTTAGAGCACAACCGGCTCAAAGCGATGCCATTCGAGCAATTTGCATCGCCGTGATACAAGTTTTTTTTTTGTCAGATCGAAAGCCTAATTGTCGTTGTAGAATTTGAAAAACTGGAAATGATAACTAGAGTTTGTATTTAAATTGGTCAAAATCAAGAAGCTTAACGGATTCGGATTTACAAAATTGACCAAGAAGAATCCCGTTAATATCATAGAACGTTGACTATGTTTTAAGAAACAAAACTTGTAGTCAATGCAATAATATAAAAAATGAAAAAATATAAGGTTTTCTTTGAGGGTGAGGGTGAGTATAATTGGGTTAAAACCAAATTATCGAATCGAAATTTCGGTAAAGCAAGAATCTGTTCGAGGTCGGTTTAATAATTTTAAAAAATTCTGTTTTCGATTCAGGTTGAGTTTCAAGAAGTCCCAAACCAAATCAACCGAACAATCGATATAAATATCTCGAGAACACGGTCCCTAAAATTCGTATAGCGTCTCTCTCTCTCTCGTTCATCCCCTCCCACTCGTCTATAACCCTAATCCGCAAACGGTGAACGGTCCCGCTCCGCTTCACTACCCTAATCCAGGAAAATATCGGTCTTGACCTTCCGAGCGTCTCTATCTCTCAAGAAAAGGAAGAATCGAATGGAGAGGTTCAGAGGAAATCTGAGAACGGCGAGTTTCTAGTTATTCTGTTTCGTCTATGCGTTCTTACGCCATGGTAGCACGGTTAAAGTTTTTAAATTTTAGGGTTTTCATCTGTGTTTGCCCTCCTTTCATTTGGTGGACTGTTGAAAGGGCAAATGACCATATTGGACTATAAAGTATAGATCCATCTTGTTCTTATTTTTCTTAAACAAAAACTTATTTCTTTCGCTTATGATTCAATCGTGTTTTCCCAGATTTTTTGTTGGAAAATTGCCATGCTTTCAGAAGAGAAATTCTTGACGTTAGGTTTGAAAAGTTGTCACCAGTGTTTGGTGATGGTTACTTATGATTTGGTTTAGCATTTGAGAAACATATTGTCTCATTCTTATCTCCTATTTGAGAAATTTACAATCCAATGAGAACGTGGAGATGCTCAACTAAAGGATTAAGCCCAAGAATGACATTTCTTGCTCTTTAGATCAACAACTTTGACAACGTGACGAACTTTAGAACTTGGTTTGCAATATCAGATCCAACTTCAAAAACCGATTTACTTATGTAACTGAAATAACCGAACCAAAATTCTCGGTTCAGTCTATTCAGTTGTATAGGTAAATCGGTTTGATTTGTAGATTTTAGGTTTTTGGTTAGGTTTGGTTATTGAACTGAATCGGTCGATCGATGCTCATCCCTAGTTTTAACAACCTTATGATGACAATAGCTGCATGGATATCTCAACCACTCTAAATAGCCTCCCTTCTTGGAATATGACCACTACAACCTTATGATGATTCTAACCGCATCCTGGTTAAGCTCTTTTTGAAACTAGCCATTGAGCAATAGCACCTTAGGAAAGTAAAAGAGAAAAGTGAAGTAATTTGTGTAGCTTTTCAGTATTTTTTATTGGATTCATGGTACTTCTAGATGGTGGGTGGACTCCAGAGTGACAAATCACATTGTTCAGAATAATGATATAGCTATTAATCTCAAGGAGCACCGATCGAGAAAACATTTTTAGATGAGAAACAACAGCTATGCTGATATTGTAGGTACTGGCTCTTTTAAGATCAATGTATTAGGTGCCTCTATAATACTCAATGATGTATTGATGTTATTTAAAACTCCTAATTTAGTGTATGTATCTATAAAACAGCTTTACAAAGTAGTTTTAATTAAAAACAGTTTTTGAATCCTCATGAGAAACTTAGGAAGCCGTTTATCTTAAGTTGAAATGGATAATCAAGAAAAGAAAAGTATAAAAGAAAAGTTGAGCTTAGATATCTCGTTGAGAGATATCAGGAAAAAGCTTGAGATTATTCAAACATGAGTGATCTCTTCGACAATCCTCTTTGAAGTTGTGCTGGAGATTCAAAGGCCGGACATAATCCCTTGTAATTCTCCGACACATGAGCTTCTGCATACGGTGTTGTCTTCAGCTAGGGGCTCGTGGCGACCAATACTTTTCAGTGAGAGCATTAAGGGTTGTGAACCTGCTATTTATGATAGTAAAAGCCTTCATCTTACTCCTCCATGAAGAAGGCATCTCTGACTCGTCTTCTTCGTTCTCGTATATTTGCGTCCCTACAAACAGTTTTTTGTGATCGTGTGTGTACTCCCGAAACGTATTTGTTTGACAGTTTAAGAGCTGCTTTTGCGTTTTGGGCATCATGTGTATACCTTTGTGGATGATGACGGTGATGATGATTGTCGACAGGGCAACTGGTTTAAGGCTTCATCTTTGGTATTAACTCTCAGAGTTATGCCCACTACAGATGAGCATATTTTTATGGTTTGAGATTTAAGATAACCCACTGTAGTTGTATCATATGACCTGATTTCTTATCCTCCAACGCTACATAAGCATCTGGCTTCATCTAATTATATTTGTAAAGATAATTTTGCACTTAGATTTTTAACTTACCTGATAGGGGACTTCATTCATAGGTTCAATATCATGACATGGATATCCAGGGTGTGCATACCAGGCTTTGGCCTCTCCATTGTAACAAAAAAAGAAATCATTTTTGTAACCAAGCTTCAAATTCTTTTACTATAAAGTACCATGTCAATGCTGCAAATAATGATGATGACGATGTTCACTGCATTGCTAATTGGCTAACTTCGTGATTAGTGGATCCGGAAGACGGCCTATAATGCAACACCCAGGCACATACCTTGGAATTACGTAGGGGAGAGATCCTCAAGAAATTGTGACCGCTGGCACCGTGGGTTGAAAGGAAATGCTGCTGAGCGAGCATCGGTCACTGCTCAAAATTGGTCGGTACATTTTAATTGCTCTTAATATATTTTTATGTTTAGTAGGGATTAGATGACAATGGATTTTTGGTTTAAGGAAAAATGCAAAACAAAAAGGTTTTGAAGGGGGCATTTGAATCTTACAAATCTCATATTGAATTGGTCTATAACCCTGGATTTAGAGCCCACTGCTTTGTAAAGAGATGCTTGATTGCAAGACTGGGCCAGCAAAAATGGTACTGCAGGCCCGGTTTCAGCGCGCACCTCCAGAGTTAGCCACTGGTGGGCTTCCTAATCAACGTAAAAGGGGCGGACTGCTGGAATTTCCCGTCCGGTTCTGCTTGACGAGGAAGGATGGAATGGTAGGGGTGCGCGCTTTGGGTTCTTGCATGTGGCCCCGGTGGATTTGTACTTTACAATGTGATCATCCTCAGTTTGTTGTTACAGATGTTGCGCGAGTTCAAATCACCGGGTCTAAGATCCAAACCATTCAAAACACTCCTTAATGCAACTTGGAGTTGAACACATAACATAGCAGCTTGATCAATGAGTTGGGTTGTTAAATTTCAAGCCAAATCTGATTCAGGCCTCCCTGCAGGTAAGAGAGGCATTGAAATGTGTATGGATAACCAACGAGACATGCCCGTTCCAACCTGTGAACCGAGATGATCTCTGCAAGATTATAGGAGCAAGGGGCAATATGATGGTAGTTGGTGACTCCATTAACAACCAAATTCAAGAATCAATCATAAACAACCTCATTAAGGACCCAAATGCCGACAAGATCTCCAGGAAAGAACACGGTGCCTGTAGGATATGTCCCGGAATTCCAATATACGGTGACATCCTCGGAACCGGTCGCCAATTCTATGTATCATTCGTCAGGAATGATCGACTATCGGCGGTTGAGAAACCTCGACATGGTCTGCCAAAAGGATCGTATCTTGAATGGCCTTGACGGAATCTTATTAATAAATGGAATGTGACGACATTGCTAATCAACAGAGGAGCCCACTATCAAAGTGATCATATTCTCTGGGCATCACTCAACTCAACCTTCTCTTTCTTAAAACATAATCATCATGATCTTATGGTGATATATAGAAACACGCCACCCGGTACTTTTCTTCCATCTCTATGTGTATGTGTTTGTTGTGTGGTCGCATGCCTGCGTTGCATCCAAACTGTGCATATCTAGAAAGTGTTGACAGTTGAAAACAAAATGAGAGAAGAGCGATCAATCGGCTGTTAGAAAGAAAAGTCCTGCACATGGTAACAATCAGCACAGGCTCTGTGGACTCAACGAGGTAGTATCCATTGGAAACTGAATCCTTCTACAGTAGAGGGTTTTGCAGAGAAAAACAGAGACGTCTCTGAATATCTAGAAAGAATGCTACTTTCATTTCTTTCCTCCTACATTTGCATGGAAGAGCTCGTACGAAACAGCGATAGATATTATATATGTTTGGATTTCTCCAACCATTTACGAGACAGTTACATGCCAACTATAATCCCATGAATAAGCATGAGCCAAGGGTGAAACAGCTTATAAAATTAAGTTTGATTGGCATCATATTCGACAGGCCCAATTTCATAAACTTAGAAACTGATGGCCATTAAACTTCCATCTGGATATACAGGTTCTTGTGTCATATGACAACAGTTTGATGATAAATACTAATTTGCATTTTTAGGTCACTTGGGTTGCACGTCGCAGACACCAAGGCCTTTGGAAAAGAGGCAGAACTTTAGCAGCAATAACATGTATCATTGGGGTGATATTGAGAGGCAGAGTCATGTTGTTAAAGTGCTGTTTGAGAAATTTGGTTTCATTTACATGGATGTAGACTCGATGCTAAGCTTGAGACAAGATGGACATATGAGAACAGGTGATTGCCTGCATTATTGTATACCCGGACCCCTTGATTCTGCAGTTGAGCTTCTCTACAACATCTTGAAGGCCGTCCCCCGTTTTAGCACTTGACTTATATAATTATTACTAGCTAGATTGCAGCTAGCCATCGAACTATTGCTTTTTACTTCGATCAGCATCTCTGTAGATTCTTAATTCATCTCTCAGGAAAACTACCTTTTACGGTTGTATAACTTTGAGGGCTAGAACTATTGGGTATGCTAGGATTCTCGTGTGCAGTAGGGCGTGCATCTATTGTCGATTAATCCCTTGATGGCCAGTCAGGTAACTACTGTGTAACCCGATCAACTAATTTATCGTTGATGTTAATTAATCACCATTTTTGCCTTTGATAATATGCATGCTTACTGCTCCTAACGTTGTTATTATGGGAAAATTTTCAAAATAAGGCAACAATTCATGAACATTGGGTTAGTGTTTGTTGGTGAAGAGTTATTACGTAGTCCACATAGTATGGTTATCTCATATAGTGTGATGGTATCATGTATAGGCATAATATTTTAGACATAAACACAAGGAGTCTTGAACATTATACTATTATAGACAAAAACACTATGCACAAGTACCGATTTGTTGCAATCCTTGGCAAAGTGTGTTTTTCCCAAAGATCAGCTCTTTTGACATGAACCAGAATCTTATCATTATAAATAAAGATCTTAAATCAATGGTGCACTTATCTACAAAATTTGAAGAGATCTCATATGAAGATATGAAGTTGCATGTACACACTTATAATCTCTTGATAAATTCCGTTTTACTGATTTTGCCTTCATACTCTTCTTTGTTTTTTTATCAAGTTTCTTGAGCAACTTACTACGATTCCTTAACCAAACAAAATTGTAGTGGTAGCCATTTTGTGATAATATCCTTGACTATTCTTGTCTAAGGAGTTTCAAGAATTCTTTATTGTATCTACCGGCAATTGTTGAGATTCCTTATATTTCAAAAGTTGAATTCCAGAAAAAGCGTACTCAAAAGACGTTGAGAGAGTTTACAGGAGTGCTCGGGTGTTTGTTAGTATGGGAGATTTTGGTTTGTCCAAATTCTGGAGCAAATGCCTATTCTGGTTTCCCGACGTTCTAAAGCAACCGCCAATTCCAATTTCTCGACATTTTGAAGTAAATGCCGATTTCAAGCCGTATATTCAAGTTTCTCAATATCTTTAAGGAAAAGGTCAATTTCACGCCTGCTTCAACTTTACCAACAATCACAAGCAGAAAAACTGATTTCACCCGGAAAGTCAATATCCAACTTTACCAACATTCTTTTTACTTCTTCTCGTCTTCTTTCGTGCTCTTTGAAGAGAATGGCATCCTTAGGAGAGATAAAACTTGACCTATTTGATCAATGCACTTTCCAAGGTTAGAAAAGAAGATATACTTCTACCTTACCACTCTAAAGGTTACTTATGTCTTCACCACACAAAGGCCAAATGATATAGAAAATAAATATCTTGAAAAGGCTCGGCAATTGCAAGAAGTGACATGACGACTATGCATGCATGGGTCATATACTAAATAATTGTACGTCTCATGTAATATTCTTGAGTAGTGCTTAGGGCTTGTAGAACAAGTTGGAAGCAAGGTACAATGGAACATGTAAGAAGTTCCTTGCTATTAGATTTAGTAATTACATGTTATGAAATAATTTCATTAACTTGGATGAATAATAAATAATTTTAAGCAACACAAGCTGAACATGAGCAGTAGCATCATTGCCACCTCAATAATAGACGAAATTCCTTTTTTTAGAAATATTTCACAAATACTCTTAAATATAAGAAGAAATATCTCTCTCTTGAGCAATTAGGAAATCATCTTAGGCTTGAAACAGAATAATGCAAGTAAGAAGGTACCAAAGAAATAATTAATCAAGAAAAAACTCATGTAATGGAGGAAAGTAAGTCTAAAAATCTCTCAAAGAATAGAAAGTTAAATTTTAACAAATCCAATGAGTATAATGATAGGAACACCAAGAAAAAAATTGCTATCATTATAGGGAATTTAGATATTATAAGAGTGAATACTGATATCTTAACAATTTAGAAAAGAAAAGACTTTTAAAAAATTAAAGGAGCACTTTATGGTGGTATAAGGCCAGCACAGTTGAAAACATTATGCACTTTTGGATTTGGTTCACTAAAGTGTTCATGATTTGCATGAATGACCTACTACTGTTAACATGAAATACTTAAAATCAAATTGAGAAGAAAATATTAAATCCACATTATTTTGAGTTCATGAGGATGATACATCAAACAACAGCTCCTTATTCACCACAATAAAATGGTTTAACTGAAAGAAGAAATAGTGTTAGAAGAAATAGTAAATATAATGCTATCCTATTATAGTCTTTCAAAGGGCTATTAGGGTGAATCCATATTAATGACTTATTACATACTAAATAGAGTTCATAATAAAAGAAACAAGATAACCTCATATAAACTCTGGAAGAAAGAAAACAAAACTTAAACTATTTAAAAGTTTGAGGTTATAGGGTTACCGTAAAAGTTCTTAAATCTAAAAGAAAGTAGATAAAAGAGGAATCAAATGTATTTTCTTGGAGTATGTTGAAAATAATAACATTATTCATGATAATTGAATCAAATGACTTGTATCTCCAAAATACAACAATTGAGTCTTAGATTGACCTGAATTCCTATAACCACAAAGGATATATTTATAAAAGTGGATAAATCGAGAAATTTATAAAACTAATTTTGACACCCATATAAAAAAAGACAAAAGGAAAGAAAAAACCTTTAGACTGAAATTTATAAAGTTCCTAGTTGGCGAGACACATGGCTACGATAAGTTCTATACTCTTTTGCTATAACAATGAAAGGTTTATATAAACCAAACCTAGAACACCAATACGATAGTCGTAAACTACAAGCGTGAACACTTCATAGCAAGTTAATTTTCTTCTCCTTTGACATTCTTTTGCCATGAAAAACCTTGAAGCTTCAAGTGTTTTATCGCTTTTCACCTTGTGTTTATCAAAGGATGGGTTGTCACTTGGTACATAGAACTATCTCTCAGAATTATAGTAAGTGGTTATCCTATATGAAATCCTAATCATCTAATGGTGTTTGTTGGACTACATAGATCTTGTCATTAGACACCTTATGACCTATGTCATCCTTCTGGAAGAATCTTCTTTGTCGCTCCCAAGCATATTTGCAGAAGCTATCCAGTTTGTCAATGAAAAACACAATATATAAATATAAGAAATTCACACAGCCATACAATCAACACCTGTGCAATAGCAAATGGAATAGATCATCTACTCGACCTGTGTTTTTAGTGAGAAACTCTCTAACACAAAGACATTACACTAGTACACGATAATTAAGACTTTGTCAAGCATCATGTCTTTATCTAGTGCCATGTATTTCCTAACATTTTTTCATCTTTATTGAGAACAAATTTATATAAAAAATTAAAGTACAAGCATGAAGGATGCTCGCATCCACATGCACGGTCCATGGTTGGTAGGTGCAGAATTGAGGTGTCACATTCCATGACAATCCCCCCTTCTCCCACCCAAAAGAGAAGTAGAAGCTGGACCATATAAGATAAAAGAAACCAATAAGATAAAAGCACGAAAAGAACGAAGAATAAACAACATTTATACACAAAACTTTATACACAAATGAGGTGATACAAATACAATAGACACAAAAAACCTTATCACATAAGCGTATCTCAAAATAGCACTGAAACATGAAAATAGTCTATAAATGTCTAAATGAGGTGATACAAATCCAATAAACATACAAAGATGAAGTTATAAAAGCAAGAAACTAAAATCAACATAAAAATACATCTCTCAATAAACAAGTTGTCACATTATAGCAAGATTGATACCTAAAGATAGATATTGTGTACACAGAATAAGCAAGCAAAAAATAAAATGGTGAATGGAATCAATCATCTCACAGAGAAAGATGATTTCCTTCATAAAAAAGGGTTGAGAGAGAAGTGGAAAATTAGTAGTGAAAGTCAATAAGTATCAACAGTTAATAAATATGTATTTGGAACTAACAGTTAATAACTCTCATGCTTGGAACTTTATAACTCTTACTCTTGAAATTTTAATAGTTATTAAATCTATGCAAATGCAATGTTGGTGGAGATGTGAGTGCTTTTGAGACTAGCGTGTTTGGAGGTTTGCATTCATGAGAATATGGTGCACGTGTTGGTGAATCGTAATGTCCCACATTGCATCCCCTCTACTATTATACAAGAACTCTAGATGTGTGTCTCACTTCTTCAAATAGTTGATTGAAGATGGTGAGTGTCCATCTACACAAGATAGCAGGCATGGCTAAGTCTGTTAGGGGTTGGATGTTGGACCACTAGCATTAGTTTTATAGTAATTAACTTAGATAATTATGATATGTCCTTGGGTGTGACTTCTTTAAGCAAGCATGTGGAATGGTGGCACATCACTTTAAAGGCCAGACACAACATAGGTTTGCAGTTGAATGTGACTCAAGCAAGCTATCGAGAGGCGGGGAGAGCTCGAGCTACTGGTAGCAATGTATTTATCGATTTTCCAGTTGGAAGTTGGAGCAACAGAGAACGACCATATGATAATGATAGTTGAGCAAGAGCAGTAGTAGAGTGAGGACTTGTAGTGCCAACCATAGTTGAAAAGCCAATGGCACCTAGGAATATGGTAGAATGGTTGTGCTTTATAAGAGCATAATCGAAGACGAGATGACTGTTGGATTTAATGTGGATTAATGACATTTAATTCATATTGGTGTCCCTAATTATTTAATGCATGTATGTCTAGGGTTTTTTCCAACAACGACAACCTACATTATCCTCAATATGACCTTAAGGAAACAATAGAAGTGCTTCTCTAGTATATTAAAGGAGACAAGACCCCAAAAACCCATATGGAACGAGACATAAGCATCACTATATAGAGCTCACAAATATAGGAGGCTACGAGCACGTGAGGTTGTAGACCCATTGCATGGAGTATAAAGATAAGATCATGGGACCTTCCAAACTAGCTAATCCAAACTCAAATGAAATATCAAATTCAAAAGACTACATAGTCTAAACCAAGTGTTCAAGAAGGTGCAGGGCCCATCAACACAATTCTCGAATCTATATCTAACAAATTTATATTATGAAGTTAACTCTATCTAGCTCTTACCGCTTTAGGATAAGCTATAAATAATAGGGTGAGTAATGACCAATTGCTTCATAGAAAAGTATACACCCTTAATAAAAGCCATACAAAAGTGCGCAATAGCAAATAAACATTTATATTTTTTACACCGTGTGCACACCCACACACACTATTAGTTGTGATATTTATATCACATATTGTGTTTCCTCCAAGGTTGCATGAGTCGTTTGGCTTTTTCTGATGTGACCTTGGTCTATCCCATTCTTGACTGTCAAATCATGCTAACTCTCATCACATAGTGCACAAAAACACCCTATGTGTTCCACCCTAAGCTGAAAATCTCAAGAATCCAAGTGTCTAGAGACCATATACACAACTATAGAAGTATGACTCATGTAATCTACACCATATTATGTTCCAAATCAATTTCATATTGTCTTATCCACAAATTCATATTCAAATATAGTGAATTATGACTCCATCTCAATCATACAGCAGTAACCCAATCCATATCTAACGTTAAAAAACAATTTCACATTGCTGGAAAACGGAAGGTCAATAAAATCGGAAGGAAACAAACAAGAAAATTCACCGGCTTAGCATCGTCCTCTCCATATCTTCACTCACTGAAATCCACTCGAGGGACGCATTAGTGCAAGGCTCTTGGATGAGCCTCATCAAGCCTCACAAGGCCATTAAAACTGCCTTAGTTGGTGACTCGAGGGACGCATTAGTGCAAGGCTCTTTGGATGAGCCTCATCAAGCCTCACAAGGCCATTAAAACTGCCTTAGTTGGTGGCAATTGGCGGTTATGCTAGCTCACGCTCCCTCCTGAAAAAAAAACATTTTGTACCACCCTAATTGGGCATTATTGTGCAAGTGATCTGGGTGTGTCTAGATCAGGATTCAGATCCAGGTCTAACCCACGATATATTAAATAAAATTTTGATTTTGTGCTCATAATCAAATCTATTAAATACAATTCAGAAAAAGAGAAAACTTTTGTCTACTAGAAACTCTGCTTAAATACATTCAGGTGACTATAGTAGCAAATCTTTCATCGTTTCGTCTTTGTTAGTGAATGGCATCTCACTGGAAGGCCTTAGATTTAGGTATTAGATACTACCTAGTATCCTTATTGTCGTAATTTGGATAAGCAATGACTGTTGGGTGCTCTTGGAGTACCTAATCTTGCATATAAATCATCTGATAGAGATTTCATCCAATAGTTCAAACGAGGCATACTTGATTTGTTGTGATATGTGAATCAAAATTGTGTAAGCGCTCGAAGTTTGAAAATTCAATCCCTCACACACAAGCAAGCAAGCATGTGTGTGTGTGTGTCTATATATATATATATATATATATATATAGAGAGAGAGAGAGAGAGAGAGAGAGAGAGAGGGAGAGAGCATGATATATGTTAACATATCAAAAATCTCAACCGTCAAGAGAGATCGTTCATATTTAAATTCAAAATATAAAAAGTTGTTTCTTCAATTAAATACACTTGCAAAACATATAAACATACTTTTTGCTTTTAAATTCAAATATCAATAATCCATCTCTCAAATAAAATGGTTGGGATTTTTTTAAATATGTTAACATAATATTATTAGAATATACCAAGTGATATATATATATAAAGAAAGAAAGAAAGCAAGAGAGACTAGTATTTGTGAGCACACTAATATATCCAAACAAATATCAGCTATCTATTTCGGGAAATCGTTGGTTGAGATTTTAATTAGAAAAGCAACAGGGACATTTATACATTTTACATGTGTAATTATATCTATAGTTTTTGTTTTTCAGATTAATATGCAGGCACTTAAGTGTGCTAGTATATACGAGGTTTTATATATATATCAAGTTGGATAAGGGTATATGGTGTGGATACTTGTTACTCTGTACTTGCCCCATATCTCGTCAAGACAATTTGGGTTTGGGTATCGGGACCATTTGAACCCACTCCAGTCATGCACTACCTGCCCCATTTAGTTTGGTTCGTTGGGCAAATATTTCTCTCTCACACACATATGAAAGGGGCAGGGATGGCAATCACAATAGCAACCCAGTGCCCCAGAAAACATATACAAATCATATATGCACGCACACACACACACACACACATATATATATATATATAATGTAGGTATATGTACTTAAATATAATATATTAGACTTTTGCATAACTAGTTAGAAAATACATTATACAACAACAACTAAGCCTTTTTTCATACTAGACGGGATCGGCTACATGGATTCTTTGTTTTCACATGTGTCATGTTAGCAGTTAACTCACAATAAGCTAGATCATTCTTTAATGTTTCTTTCCAACACTTTTGTAGTCGTCATCTACCTCTTTTAATACTTTTCAAATTTAGTTTTTCATACCTTCTTACAGGTTATTCTTTTGATCCTTCTCTATACGTTTCTTTGATTCCACTAAAGATGGGAAGACAAGGGACGCCACGTGGGAACTTTCTATATTTCCAAATCATCTTAAACAATATTCTCTCATTTTAATTACCTCATTATGTATATGATTTTTTCTTGTATGACTGCTCATTCATCTCAACATCTTCATTTCTGTCATAGACATCTTTTGTATATATTGATGATTAACTGTCCAATACTCAGAACCATAAAACATGGCAGGTCTAATTGCTGCTCTATAATATTTACCTTTTAACTTTAATGGAAACTTCTTATTACAAAGAATACCTTATACTCCTCCCTTGTTCTTATATATGGGTATAAGTGTACTCGCTCTCCATTCCTTACGTATCTTTTGGTTTCTCATATTTCATTAAATAGTCTTGTGAGCCAAGTAATTCTTATTTCTCTTAGTATTTTCCAAACTTGCATAGGAATATTGTCTGGTCCTACCGATTTACCACCTTTCATATGTTTAAGAGTCTCTTTGACTTTATTCTTTTGAATACGTCGATAGAAATTATGGTTTATATACTTTTCTGATTTACTAACTCTCCTAAGCTAATACTAACATCTTTATTTTCATTAAAAAGCCTATAAAAATAGTTTTTCTATTTATTTTTTATATCATCATTTGCCACTAAAAATTTTTCATCTTCATCTTTGATGCATCTAACATAATTAAGATCTTTAGTTTTCTTATCTCTAGCCTTAGCTATCCTAAAAATATCTCTTTTACCCTCTTTTGAGTTGAGTTTTTTATATAAATCCTCTCAAATTTTAGCTTTTGCTTCGACGGCTTTTATGGCTTACTTCTTTGCTTTCTTATGCTCTATCTTTTTTTCTACAAATAAAATAATCAATTTGTGTTTGTGGTAAGCTACTCTTATAAGTAATTAAATGTTCATCTAGTTAGAAAATACATTATACTTCATTTAATTGTTTTATAATAAAAAAACTTATAAATAGTGCAGGTCTGCGCAGATTGTGCAGGCGCTGATTCAGCACGCAAACTCGCCCCATTGTCATCCCTTCTGCTACACCGATTTATTGGCTACCATTCCCCCCTTGGGTGTGAACTATCTAGAGACTTGCAACCCCTTGGGTGTTTCGGCTTAGGCTAACACAAGGTATGCACTCAGATTAGAGTCGGTTTATTTACCGTGAGAGTTGATTTATTTGTTGAGGCAAGTGATTTTCTTCGGCGTCTAGGACGGCCATTGATTTTGGTATTGTGTTAGGTGATAATTATTGGAACTAAATAAAGAAGTTTATGCATATATATATGTGTGCATGATACGGATGTGGATATGCCTTTGTATGTGAATTTGCTAGAATACTAAAATCCTGCTTGTATTTACTAGCTTTTGTAACAACAATTATGCATGTATTTTTTTTTAATTTGTGACTATATACTTAACATAATTACTGTTCATACATCCATTTTACTAAAAATACATCCATTTTTTAGAAGAAACCCCAAATTACTCTTGCTGGAAATTCTCTCACTTTTCTTTCTTGCTCTTCGACTTCTCCTCCTCATGATCGAATCGATTTCTTCTTTCCTACCAACGACCTTTTTCGAGGTCCCTCTCTCCAACGATCTCTTTTAATCTCATTCTCTCTGTTAATCATTCAATTTCTCTCTCAATCTTATTCTCTCCTAACTCTTCTTTTATGAAACTTTCTCGAATGACTTTTTGATCTCTTTATCAATCTCTCTTGATCTCTTTCAAACTTTTTTCTCTATTACTCTATTTCTATTTGAAGATAAATCTTACTAAAAATCGATAGAAAATCGAGTTCTAGAGAGTCGATTACAACAAACATTTCACATGAGAAAAAAATCGATGAGCGATGATGAGACACATTTAGGGCATGTTTTTTATAGGACAAACATGCTCACAACACATCATTGTTTGAAGAGCAACACAGTGTGGGGGTCTTTATCCTGGCACAACTGAACCATGTCACTCTTTATTACTCTGATGAGATGCGTTTAAGGTATGTTTTGGTTAAATGATAGATGTGCCTTGGACACATCGTTTCTTGAAGTGTAAGGCGACGTGAAAGTGTCTTTTTTCAATAAAATGGTGTGCAAAAACTGAGAATGAAAAAGAAACATCACAGGAGTAATTTCCGAAAATATAATGAAAGGCAGTGTATGAATAGATATGTATATAGATGTGCCTGAAAGGGATGAGGATGTGCCTGCGTGTATGACTTTGCTTGAATACTAAAATTGTGTTTGTGTTTACTAGCTTTGACAACAGCGTCTATGCATTAATATTTTAAATCTCTATGACGCCAATTCGTGACTACATATTGGCAAGGATGGATCCACTTACTAAGCAACATAGAGGCTATTTGTAGGTTGAATTCCAAATTTAGGTGGTTTTAAATGGACTGGGTGAGACCTTGAAGTATTTAGAGAAGATGGTACTTGTTTGTAGATGACGTAAATTAGTAGTTGTAATACAAAATTCAGCATTGTACAAAGCTGATATGTAATATATTTGGATCCATGCACACGGACAACAATGGCCTCATCTAAAAAAGTATGTTGGATTTTCAATGGTCTGCACGCATATACTGTCACAGGTTAAAATTTGAAATCAAAATGTCATCACTTGTGATGGCAGAGAATCAACGCTTCAATCCTCTCAGCCTCACGTCCTGCGCGTGGTTGCTTCTGTCCGCATTTTTCAACACACAGCAGCAACACTTCAACACTTGCGGAAGATCTTCACTCTCAGCAGCATACCTCACTCACGCACAAGCTCAGTCACACAACGCTTGCTGCTTAAAGGAAGAACAGAATCACTCACTTCATTTGATTTCCAATGCCACTCGGGTTACAGATTTATACACACTCGGTCTCAACTGAACACACCTAGATTTGGCCACTTCACTTGGAATCCTAGCTACGGTTCACACCTGAACCAACAAGACTCTCTTGCCTAGCTAGGGAGGTTTACACTCCACTCACAAGGGAACACTCGGCTCACTCCAAAGCACTAACTCTCTCACTCTTTCATCAACCTCCCCTTAGCCAACTAACCAAGCCCCTTTTATAGACTTAGTTAGGCTAAGTTACAGCCAGGATATTCCAAGGAATATTCCTCCTAACCTAATCATTTTAGTTAGGACTAACCTAGGTGTAGTTAACCTTCTAACTCATGTACAAGATCCAACCCAAGTACATGACCCGATTCACATACTCGACCCGAGTTACAATGAGTACACTACTCATATGTACAAGGCATATCAAAGGAGGTTTTTGTCACCAGGCCTCCTAGCATGTGCGTCGTCTAGCGCGTGCATGCCATGGAGCTTCCGGAGGAAGGGTGCGCATGGGTGCGTGTCACGAAATCATGTTTGTAACAACTCTCTCCCAACGGAATCCGGACTCGTCCTCGAGGCCGTGTGGTACTCGCATAAGAATTGCTCATACTGCCAAAGTTGTGTGTTGGGCACCCACGAATCATCATTCGCGCTCTTGCCCTTCCACCTTACAAGATACTGCGTTTGTCGTCATGGTCTTGCGCCTTGTACCCTATGAGCTAACACTGTCTCGACTACGGGCATATCTTGCTTAACCAACGGTGGTGGTCTACGCTCAAGCCTTTGCAGGTTCTCGAAGTACCTCTTCAACTGGGATACATGGATGACCAGATGGATCTTCAAACGATTTGGCAACTCCAGTCTGTAAGCAACCTTACCTATCCATTGTACCACTCTGAATGGTCCGTCATACTTCGGCTTCAGGCTCATGTCACTACCTTTGTACACATGCTTTCGAATATATTCAGGAATCTGAAGCCAAACTTGCTCTCCAATCTCAAATTCAATATCTTGTCAATGCTTGTTAGCTTGTTTTACCATTCGGGCCCCTACTCTCTCAAGTGAAGCTCTGACTTTCCTATACAAGGTTTGCCTATCTCGTACCTCACGCAATGCGGCTAGACAATTCCTTGTCTCATCTCCTTGTACTAACTCTAAGGGTCCTAATGGTTGCCACCCCAACGTAAGTTCAAAAAGACTCTTCCCATTAATTGAACTTTTATGGGAATTATAGTTATACTACGCCACCTCCAAGAGTAACACCCAGTTTCTTTGATTGGCTAACACATAGTGGCGTAGATACTCCTCAAGCATCGCATTGAGCCTCTCTGTCTCTCCATCGGTATACGGATGTTGTGTTGATGAGAATAGGAGACGTGTTCCCATCAGTTTAAACAACTCGATCCAAAACCAACTTGTAAAGCGAATTTCACGATCACTCACTATCTCCTCCAGTACCCCAAAATGCTTAACTACATTCCTGAAGAATAGGCGTGCGGTCTCTTTCCAATACACTCCCATGATGCGGGTATGAAGATGTTGTACTTCGAGAAACGATCCACCACAACTAGAATCATCTCAAAGTCATCTACTCGAGGTAAACCAGAAATGAAGTCCATGGACACTGACTTCCACGGTCTCTTTGGAATCCGAAGAGGTTGGAGCAATCCAGTTAGTCGTTGATACTCTACTTTATCCTGCTGGCAAGTAGAACACATCCGTATGTACTCGGCGACATCGCACAGTAATATCCGCGTGGTAGAAGTGCGATTGTATGCTCTACCTCTGGATGTCCAGCATACTCTCTCCCATGGGTAGGATACCGAGTCACCGGGTCCTTTAACTTTCAGCTCTCGAAAGCTATAGGGTGTCCATCCTGGGTAAGAACACCTCTGATTACTCGGTTACTCACGTCCACATATACCTCAAAGGGTCTACTAAAGTCTGGAAGATACAACACTGACTCTTGACAGATCAAGGCTTTGAGGGCCTCGAAGGACTCCATGCACTTGGGTGTCCATTCCCAAGCTCTTCCATTCTTCAATAACTTAGCTAATGGTGCAACAATCTTCAAGAAGTCACGAATGAACTTTCAATAGTAATTTGCCAAACCAAGGAAACACCGTAGTTCTCCAACATCTCTAGGAGTCTCCCACCCCTCAATGGCATGGACCTTCTTAGGATCCATGCAGATCTCTCCTCCACCTATGATATGCCCAAGAAACGTAATGGTGTTCCTAGCAAACTCACATTTCTCTCTTTTCACAAAAAGAGAGTGTGATCTAAGTCTCTCAAAGACTAAAGTGAGATGTCGGATGTGCTCCTCCAAGCTCTAACTGTAGATCACAATGTCGTCAAGATATATGACTACAAACTCATCAATATACCCTGCCAACACTTCATTCATCAATCTGCAGAAGGTTGCGGGCGCATTCGTGAGCCCAAACGGCATCACGAGAAACTTATATGCCTCGTACCGCATCACTATGGCTGTCTTGGTCTCATCCCCATGTGCTATTCTCACCTGCCAATAGCCTGACCTAAGGTCCAGCTTCGTGAACCAAATCGCTCCTCCGAGACGATCAAACAAGTCAGCATCTAATGAGATCGGGTAACGGTCCTTTACCGTCACTTTATTCAGTGCTTGGTAATCTACGCACATGTGTAACGAACCATCTGCCTTTTTCTGAAAAAACACTAGCAAACCAAAGGATGATTTTGATGGTTGTACCATCCCAGCTTCTAGGAGCTCCCTCAACTGTCTCCTGAGCTCCTCTAACTATAGAGGACTCATCCTATAGGCGGCTTTGGACAACACTCTCTCCCCCGGCTCCACCATAATCTCATGATCAGTACTCCACCTAGGTGGTAGACTCTTTGAAAGTGGTGGCATCATATCTTGGAATGTGAGCAAAACCTGCTCTATCTCTAGTGGTATCTCCTTCTCCCCTACACTCCTCTCTTCTTCTCTCAAAACCTCTAATAAAGTCAGCTGACCCTTACGTAGACCCGTTTTGATTTGGATAGCTGATAGATATATCGCCTCACAAGTTGAGAGGTTAGGAGCCTTACTCGAGTCACACTGGGATAGGAACCCTCGTTGTGTGGGATCCACGCACACCAATCTACCAAGGTGTGGTGCGGCCATCATCTGGGTTGCACGGAAGAAATCACAACCAACCACAACTTCAAAGTCATCAAGCGTGCTCACTATGAAGTCTAGACTACCGTGCCAACATCCAACTTGGACACAGAAAGCCCTCGCAACACCAGCTACTCTGCTTACATTCGTATTGACAATCTTCAACCTTTGTTCGGACTGCTCAAGCCTCAACTCCCACTGGGTGGCTAATGTCATGGGAATGATCGAATGGGAGGCGCCTGTGTCTGCCAGCGCGTGCACCATAGCATCACCTATGCGTGCCTTGACGAAAACTAGGCTGCGGCATGGTTCGTCCCGCATGCATGTCGTGCCCAAGAGCTAGAAGGAGGCGGCCTGTGTGCTGGTGCTAGCGCACACGCTCGCCGTCTCATCCTCGTTAAGTATGGCCGCTATTTTCGCCTTTTTGGGGCAAAATTTCATGAGATGAGGCCCCTAACAAATGAAGCATGTGTTTTGTGCCTTAGCCTCTTTCTATGGACCATTTTTATCTTTCTTGGATCCACCTTAACCGTCCTTAGCACTCTCGGTTGAACTCTTCTTTTTCTTCCATTTCTTATTTTTGCCTTTGCCCGATTCGGTTTTCTTTTCTTTGAATTTTCATCACTCTTCGTAGCCCTAAGATCTACAAAGCTTTTCATGGCTGATATAGCATCCAACGTAGTTGACGGATTTCTTCTTGTAAGCTCAACTTGAGCGTCTTGAAGTCCTTGCTCAAAGTAGAATAGTTTATCTACTTCGGTCATATCCCAAACATCTAACGACAAAGAGCTTAACTTTTGCAGATACTCGTGAAGAGTATCCGTGTGCTTAAGCTTCATGAGAAGCTCTCGAGTCCGGTGGTTGCAATTTATAGGTATAAATTGACCTCTCAATTCGCTGCGAAATTCCTCCCAAGTCAAAGGGAGTGCGGCACCACCACTGGCAGCAGCTACCTCTATCGTACGCCACCATACCTTCCCATCGTCTTTCAAAAACAACATAGCAACCAGAACCTTGTTGTGTTCAGCCACGTGAGATAAAGTACCTCTCCAAATCCCATAGAAAATTTTCTAACTATTTTCGGTCTCAAACCCCCCGAAGGGCGTCGGTTCCGGAATTCGTAGTTTAAGACATGCAAGGTTAGATTTGCGTGCCTATTCACGCACACCTACTGCAGGTACCGGGCTGAGGTCCTGTGGTTGTCGAACATGTTCTGCTTCGGTTGATATCTGCACAGGCTGTTTCTGCAGCCGGGCCACTTGCACGGCCATCAAGTCCTAGTTCTGCTGCAGCTGAACCGAAGTGGCTTGTAGTGCAGCTAACTGCTGTAATATCTGCAGAAGAACTTCATCCGTGGACGGTCTGCCGGAGGGACTGGCTTCCTCCGCCATCTCTAGCCTGGTTTTCCCCATTTCAGGTAAGTATCAAACTGAATTACAGAGTACAGACCCGAACCTAGACTAACTGAACCAGTTACAGACTTTCCAACAGACAGTACAGAAAACTGCGTTTTTGCGGAGATGACTTTTCTGACCTGTTTCGGCCTTTATCTGAAGCACTAAAGAATTAATTTACAAAATTTAAAAACATACAGATCGTTACTGATATAGAGAGAGAATGTGTAAAAAATTTCATGAAATTAATAAAGATAGAATCTGCTCAAACAGCTTACGCAAAACTAGGAAAATCCATCTGTGGATTTTCTATACTGTCAGTTTTTCCTCTGCGGCTGTTTTCCGGCGAAATTCGTTGAAACTTCCGTCAGGAAACGGCTTCTCGCTGTAGATATGATCCTGTATTCACCCTATCTTTACTTAGAAACACTTTTGTTAGATGAATCAAGCGAGAATCGGATCAGAATTCCATCAGGCAACGGCTGCTCGCTGTAGATCTGATCCTGTATTCACCCTATCTTCACTTAGAAACACTTTTGTTAGATGAATCAAGCGAGAATCGTATCAGAAACCTCACAAACAAGGATCAATTTCACTGTCTTGAAATTTCAGTTTTTGTTCTGACTTGTCTGAGAATTCCGGTGACAGATCTACTCCGATCTGTCACTCTTTTGATCAGATCGAGCTTAAACAATATTGTTTAAGACCGGATCGACATAAAAGAGTCGTTCCTTTTTGAGTTTTACTGCAAATTTCCAAGCAACAGATCGCGGAAATCGTTCTCGCCTGAATCGATTTTTCAGCGACGTGCTTCACCAAGAACGGCCACGATTTGTTCCGATAAGCTTGTCTTCGACCATATCTGAGCTGGATCTATCCTCTCCTGATAGATCAGCACTTGATCGAATTGTTTTCTCACACAATTCAATCAAAATCCTCAGCTGAAATCGGATCTGCGTTTCTGCAGAAAAGTGCAGAATTTTTCCAGTGAAAATTTCTGCAAATTTTCCGATTTGATTCCGACTTGTGTAATTTGTTTAAATCTGAGTTTAGAGTGCACGAAATCGAGCTAAAACCAGTGATGAGTGAGAGAGAGAGGGGAGGATGAGGAGCTACGTGATGTTTAAATTGTATGTTTTTACTAAAAACAATTTATTGTTTGATCTTTCACGTGAAAATTTAAATTATTTTGTATTTAATGCACATACTACAGTAAATGTAAACTACAAAAAGAATACTTTTAATTTAAAATCTATATCGTTGGTGTTAAAGATTGAATAGTAGAAAAGTTTATCTAGGTTTATATACTGAAAGACCTTATGCATTTCACTTTTCAAAAATTAATCTCAAATATTGAACGATAAATATGTTTATGCATTTACCACTATCTCTCTCTCTCTCTCTCTCTCTCTATATATATATATATATATATATATATATATATATATATATAGAGAGAGAGAGAGAGAGAGAGAGCTTCATTATGCCACGCTACAGCCTATACTTTGAGCGAAAAAGAACGGTAGGAGTATTACTGCTCTCAAGTTACTCGTCTCCTAAACAAATATTGCAGTAAAATGAAGTACACCAAAAGTTCTTTGCACAGAATCTGCGTTAAACGTGCACATTGCCGAAGGTAAAATGGTGATTAATTAACATCAATGACAAATTAGTTGATCCGGTTACATGCCATCAAAAGGACTGATTGACATGGTGCATACCCCACTGCACACCACAACCCCAGTAAAGCCGATGGGCTAATAGTTAAAGTCTCGAAGTTATACATATCTCGTTGGATTGCCCCAACCCCTCGAAATGCAGTGTTCTTGAGAGATGAATTATTAATCTACAGAGATGTTGATCGAAGTAAAAAGCAATAGATCGATTGTTAGCTGCAATCTATCTAGTAACAATGATACAAGTCAAGTGCTAAAACGAGGGACGGCCTTCAAGATGTTGTAGAGAAGCTCAACTGCAGAATCAAGAGGTCCGGGTATACAATAATGCAGGCAATCACCTGGTCTCAGATGTCCATCTTGTCTCAAGCTTAGCATCGAGTCTACATCCATGTAAATGAAACCAAATTGCTCCACAATCACTTTAACAAGACGATTCTGCCTCTCAAAATCCCCCCATCGATACTTGTCATTGCTGCTAAAGTTCTGCCTCTTTTCCAAAGGCCTTGGTGTCTGCGGCGTGCAATTCAAGTGACCTGAAAAAATGCAAATTAGTATTAGACAAGTCCTTATGACACAAGAACCTGCACATCGAGATGGAAGGTTAATGGCCATTGGTTTCTAAATTAGAAGGATTCGATTTCCAAAGGATGCAAGCTCGTTGAGGTTGCCTCTGATCTGAGTCTTCCATAATTTTGCGTCAAATTCCGACAGTCTACAACTCTTTAACAGACTCCAGAGAGCCTGTGCTGATTGTTGACGTGAGCAGGATTCCTGTAGCTGCTAATTAGTCGCTCTGCTTGCAAACCCCAGCAGGACTTTTCATTCATTTTTGTTTTCGACTGTAAACACTTTTTCGACATGAAGAATTGGGATGCAAGACATACATGCGATCGCACACCCACACACACATAGTAATGCAAGAAAAGTACCGGGTGGCGTGTTTCTATATATCACCAGAAGATCAGGATGAGTATGTTTTATATAAGAGAAGGTTGAGTTCAATGCTGCCAAGAGAATCGGATCACTTTCAAAGTGGGCTCCTCTGTTGATTAGTAATGTCTTAACGTTCCATTGCTTAATGAGATCCATCCATGGCCATTCAAGAAAAGTTCCTATTGGCAGATCATGTTGAGGTTTCTTAACCGCCGACAGTCGGTCATTCCTGGCAAATGATACAGAGAATTGGCGACCGGTTCCGAGCACGTCACTGCATATTGGAAATCCAGGACATATCCTGCAGGAACCGTCTTGCCTGACGATCTGTTGGGCATTTGGGTCCTTAATGAGGTTGTTTGTGATCGAATATTGAATTTGGTGGTTAATGGAGTCGCCAACCACCATCATATTGCCTCTTGCGCCTATAAGATTGCAGAGTTCATCTCGGTTCACAGGTTGGATTGGGCACGTCGCATTGGTTATCCACACCCATTTCAGTGCCTCTCTTACCTGCAAGAATGCCTGAATCAGATTTGGGTGGAAATTTAACAACCCAACTCATTGATCAAGCTGCTATGTTATTTATTCAACTCCAACATGCAGTAATAAGTTTTTGATTGCTTTGGATCTAAGACCTGGCCATTTTGAACTTGTGCCAGATGTGTGAACAAAATGAGGATGATCACATCTGTAAATCTGGCGAGCAAACCACGCAGGCCCGCATGAGGCCCCGTTTTAGGTAATTCAGCTTGCACACGCTTCTTGAGCAAACACCACCTTAGGGGGTGTTTGATTACGAGGCCTGAGACTACGGTACTATACTGTCTGCCGGTCCCTAACACAATCAAACAGGTGCTTTCGAACAGTAAGATTCCGCTTTTGCATTGATTATGAGATGGGCCTCTCAACTGAACACCCCCTTAGAGAACAGTGGATTAAAGAGGAATTGCAATATGAGACTTGTGAGATTTAGATGCACCCTTTCAAACCTTCTTATTTTACATTTTTTTCCCTAAACCAAAAGTCCACAGTTTCACTTTATCCCTCCTAAACATAAAAACATATATAGAACAATCAAAATGTACCGTCCAATTGTGAGCGGTGACTGATTCTTGCTCAGCAGTTTCGCCTTTTAAACCACCGTACATTTTATCACAATTTCTTGAGGCTATTTCTCCTGCGTAATTCCAAGGTATGTGCCTGGGCGTCGCATTATAGACCCATCTTCCAGATTCACTGATGATGAAGTTAGCCATTAGCTATATTTTCAATGCAGTGATCATCATCATCATCATCATCCTTTGCAACAGTAACATGGTACCTCACAGTAAAACAACTTGAGGTATAAACTGTTAACCGAGGCTTACCTGATGCAGCGAAGATACCCTCGAAAGGAGATGATGGAAGTTCTTGTCGTGATGTTGGTGCCTTGTATGGAAGGCAGTGGCTCATCATGAGAGACCTTGGCGATTGAAGAGGAGGAGAAGTCCATGTTGAAGGGACGTTCAACCATTATCCAACATATGCTAACTATCAAACTCCATAAGAGGAACCATGGAAAGAGGTTATCTTTGTTCGCCATCACACACACAGACACCCACACACACAGAGAGAGAGTAAACGACGATGAAGGTGCTCCGTTCTGATTAACAACGTTTGATGATACAAGTTGACGGGAAAATACAAGCAATCGAGAGGTGCTACGTTCTGATTAACAACGTTTGACGATACAAGCTGACGGAAACAATACAATCTAACAGATACTAATAAATTCCTTTGGATAATATATTAAAGTTGACTATTTTATACATAATATATAATATTATATGTATACTAAATTAAATTTTATATGTACATCTGTTCTTTAAATTTTACTTTGATGGGGGTGGAGTGGGGCGGGATATACGCCTAATTGTGTGTAGGGTGGGTGCCGGTTCAGAACCGTAAGACCAGGGGGGGTGCATCAATAAAAGCTTTGGATTCTCAGGAAAGCCTCACGGAGTCGGGTTTAAAGGAAATCACGCAGCGGACATTGTCATCCCCAACAACAACCAATTTTCACATGCCGGTCTATGGTTTAAGGTGAAGTTAATAGTAAGCTTTAAATGAAGACGATGCGGAGCCGCAACTGGTGGTTCTCTACAAAGAGGACATCAAAATGATAACTCGCACGAGGTAACGGCAGTGGAAAATTGGTGGTTGATAGCGTCTGCTTTTCATCAAGAATCTATTTTAACCTTTTGTTCAAAGTCAACTTATGATTGGCCCTTGCATGTTTGTGTCCAAAAAAGAAATGTGGCTTAGTACAAAGCGGTTGCGAGCTTTGATGTTTCCGTCAACTTAGTATGGTTTATCAGAACGGAAGACATTCGACAACAATAAAAACAAGTAACTGTGGCGGTTTATTGCATGAGTCAGCCCATGAATCATCCACAGGAAGCTCTAGTTATTGTACCATCCACAATGAAGCAGGCCCTGCAACAGCCACAGTGCGCCAGTGTAAAACTTGTCATTAATTGTGTAACCGCCAGGGTAAGCAAATAATATACAAAGATGAACCAGCACACTCTATTCATGGGAGTCACAGATATTCTCTTCTATTCTAGTGTTATCGTCATTTACTCTCTCACTCTGATGGAGAACGAGATCCCAAAAGGTTTCGCAGATGGTGTCGTTTCACGGCTCCTCTTATGCACTTTCATAGGGAGCTTCGCTTTTCCTTGTACTCCTCCACTTCAATCGACAAGGTCTCTCATGATGAGTCATTGCATTCTTTACAAAGGACCAACCTCACGAGAACCTCCTCCTCTTCAACCGACAAGGTCTCTCATGATAACGTCATGGGAACCTCCTCCTCTTCCATCGACAAGGTCTCTCATGATCTGCCATCGCATTCCTTACAAGGCACTAACATCATGAGAATCTCCTCCTCTTCAATCGACAAGGTCTCTCATGATGAGACGTTGGCTTCCTTACAAGGTACCAACATCACGGAAACCTCCTCCTCCTCAATCGACAAGGTCTCTCATGATGAGCCATTGGCTTCCTTACAAGGCACCAACATCACGGAAACCTCCTCCTCCTCAATCGACAAGGTCTCTCATGATAAGCCATTGGCTTCCTTATAAGATCCCAACATCACAGGAACCTCCTCCTCAATCGACAAGGTCTCTCATGATGAGACATTGCCTTCCCTACAAGGCACTAACGTCACGGGAGCCTCCTCCCCTTCAATTGATGAGCCATTGCGTTACTTAAAGGCACCAACATCAAGGATTGCGTTACTTAAAGGCACCAACATCAAGGTAAGAAATTCCAACATCAAGGAAGCCAAGGGCTCATCATGAGAGACCTTGTCGATTGAGGTGAAGGAGGTTTCCGTGATATTGGTGCCTTGTAAGGAAGCCAATGGCTCATCATAGGAGACCTTGTCGATTGAGGAGGAGGTTTTCGTGATGTTGGCTCATCACGAGAGACCTTGTCGATTGAAGGGAAGGAGATTCCCGTGAGGTTGGTGCCTTTTAAGGAATGCGATGGCAGATTATGAGAGACCATGTCGATTAAAGAAGAAGTTCTCATGATGTTGGTCCTTTCTAAGGAAGGCAATGGTGTAAGTAGTGGATGGCAATCTCAACCCCAATACTAACAACGATCATGAAATCGTGGAGGAAGGGCCCCTTCCCGAATTTCATTAGATCGTATGATTTTGAAAATCAAAAGGTTCATAAATTATTTTCTAGTTTTGAAAAGTACATACGCATCTCTCGGATAAAAAAAATGGTTGTTAAAAATAGAAGCTATGAAAAAACCTCTCTATGGGTAACGTAGAAAACAATACACATTCTTCCTTATTCCTATTTCTTTATATTATAGGAAATACACAAAGCATATAGAAAACAGAAACAAAAGTAAATGAAAGGAGACAATCGGATTTCACTGCATCACAACCA
This sequence comes from Brasenia schreberi, assembly GCA_036023115.1. Taxonomy (NCBI): domain Eukaryota; kingdom Viridiplantae; phylum Streptophyta; class Magnoliopsida; order Nymphaeales; family Cabombaceae; genus Brasenia; species Brasenia schreberi. The sequence continues at coordinate 7,971,104 of JAYKKT010000063.1, forward strand.
AGCATCAGATGACTTCGACAATCATCGACTACCCCAATATTTGATATCAGAGTATATATGTTGAAGCTTTGCGTTAAACTCTTCAAAGGTACGTGGTTGTGTAAATAAATAAAAAATTATATTAGAAAGAGAAGTCATAAAAAGTTTTTTGGTGTAAGTAGATTTTTTGCAAATAAAAAAAGGAAAAAGAGAAAAAAAGAGAAAATGGGAGCAAGACAACCGAAGTCACCCGTTGAAGATGACTTTAGGCAGATTGAGTGCGTGAGGCCAAGCCAAGGCGGCCAAAAGCCAAGCCAAAAAAGGCAAGAGGTCAAGCCTCACGGATAGGGGCTGAACTCGAACAGCCTCCGATAGTGAGCCGAAAATAGCCAGAGGTGAATGGTCGGAGGATGTAATCGGGAAGGGCGACAGCCACAACCCAAAGGTGGTAGTAGGGCCGCCCTCCTCTCCCTCTCAGTCTCTCTCTTTATGTACTGAAGGAAATAATTTTACATTAGTTATAATAGATGAGGAAAGGGAAAGATATAAGACATTTTTAAAGGATGACACAATAACCATGACTATAATGTTGACATATATGGAAGACGACTTAATTAAGGTCTTTAAGAAATTTGAAACTGCAAAAAGAATAATTTGATTCCTTGACAACTAAATATGATACTACAACCAAGTTGCATGTACAACTACTCATTCAAAAATATAATTCTTACAAAATGAAAGAAGGTGACAACGTAGTTGAATATGTCAACCAAATGCTAATAATGGCTAGAGATCTGGTGGTAGCAAAGTTAGTAATTCCTAAACCAATTCAAATATTTATGATTCTAAACAGTCTTCCCCCTTTCTAGAACATGGTAACCACAACCCTAAGACTTGGACCTTATTTTATCCTTTCTAAACTCCCATTGAAACTAGCAAATGAACAAGAACATATGAACAAGAATAAAAGAGAAAAATTGCTAGTTGCTCAAGATGATTTAGGGTCTAACTCCAAGAACAAACAGGAAGAAAGAAAACCAAATAAGAAATGTGGTTCTTGTGGACAGTTTTCTAATGGTCTTTCGATCTTTATAGGTAGTGTGGGAGGAAATTTTCCTCTCTTAAAGAAGACCTTGATGTAATAAAACTAAGGTAGAGTATCGTTGATAAGCTCAACATTAAAAATAAGAGACTCTATAAAAGGAGGATCATGAGATGGCTGAGTGAGCTTTTGAACCTTCACACATCTAGTACATAAATTTGGTTCTAACATGAGAGATGAGCTTAGGGGGATAAACTATCGGCGAATGAGTTATCCTCTCACCCTATATGTGTAAAAGAGCAATAGTCAAACTATTGGAGTAAGCTCTGTGCAACGTGGTGATAAAGGACTAAACGATCATGTTTACCTACCAAATTCTAGTGACTTGGTTTATGAATAAGAGAGAATCGCCACACATCGGCATGAGTAGCTCCTAGACATAAGAGAATCTTTAAGCCTTGTGTGAGAGCTTTATACTCAGTAGTATTATTGAAACACTCAAAGTCTAGTCGAAAGGATATGGGGATCTTGGATCCTTGTAGGGAAACTAAGACGACCCTGATGCCTATCCTAATTCTGGTTCTAGAACCATCAAAATGTATTTTCCAAGTAAGCTTGACTTTTTCATTTAAAAACACATGGTTCTTCCAAACTTCAGCTGTGAAAAGTATATGTTCATAAGAAAAAGTGTCAGGTATTGAGACTTGATTGTCTAGGGGTAAACTTGCTAAATGATCGATGATGGATTTCTCCTTGAAGGATTTTTGAGACTGGTATCTAAGGTCTACTCCATGAGGAGTAATTGCCACTTACCTAACCTACTAGCGAGGATAGGCTTCTCGAATAGGTGCCTAATGGGGTATAGGCTGAAGATAACTCAAACCTCACAAGGTAGCATGTAGTGGTGCAACTTTTGACTCACCCACACTAATGCTAGACATGTTTATTCTAATTGATTATACTTTACTTGTACCTAACTAGGACTTTCAAGATGTAGTATATGATAGCTACGATTTTTCTATCATCCTCATATTGTGTGAGGAGAGCCCCTAAGACCGATTCGTGAACAAATAGGTATAGGAGGAGGGGTCATCCAAATACAAGGGTCTAAGAATAGGGAGACTCAACATGTACTCCCTTTAACTAGTCAAAAGACCTCCGACACTCATAGTCTAACCCAAAGGGAATGTTCTTGTGAAGCAATCAATTGAATAATTCACATTTCATGGTTTAGTTAGAGATAAACTTTTGTATGGACTGTAAACGACCCAAGAAGCTCCTAAGTTGTGACACATTAGAAGGATGTGACTTGTCAATGATAGCTCAGGTTTTAGAGGGGTCAACCTATATGCCCTCTCGACTAACTATGAAACCTAAGAGTTTTCCTGATTTGACATTGAAGACACACTTTAGGGGGTTTAACATTATGTTATATTGATGCAACTGGTCAAACACTTGGGACAATGACTCTAAATGTTATGTTATTTCTCTAGGTTTCACTAAAATGTCATCTATATAAACTTCCATGAGCTTATGGATTTAATTGTGAAAGATCATTATTATGGCTTGCTTGTATGTCACTCTAGCATTCTTGACTCTGAAGGACATCACTATGTAATAGTAGGTCTCTGAAAGAGTCATGAACGCAGTCTTATACTAATATTTTAGACAACTTTATCTGGTTATATCTAAAGTAGTCATCCATGAAGGAAAACATTTTGTGGTCTGTTGTATTACCAATAATTAAGCCGATGTTTGGTAGGAGAAAGTTGTCTTTAGGAGTAGCTTTGTTTAGGTTTCTAAAGTCAATGCAGGCTATAACCTTTCTAGTGGGCTTTTTAACTATTATGATATTTAACAACCTATCAGAAAAGGCTATTATCTGGATAAACCCAGCCTTAAGCATCTCTTCGAGGCTCTCCTTAACTTAGAGTTTAACCTCATGGTGGATCTTTTTAAGTTTTTGCCTAACTAGTTAATTGTAAGGTCTAGGATGAGACGATATTCAATAACTTATAGGTCTAACCCGAGCATGTCTAAACATGTCCATATAGATATGTCCTTGTTCTTCTATAAGAATTTAGTGAATGCCTCTTTCTCAGTTTCAATTATACAAAACTCAAGTAGGGAAGCGATCTTTGGGTCAAACTCAGATTTGGGTTTGAGGTTGACTTTGATAAAGTCTTCCCCTACTATGTTAGATAGTTTCTTTTGATATTCTAAGGCTTGGCCAAATTCGGAGAGGGCATCAAACTCATATTGGTCCATCTAGAGTGAGGGGACACAACTAGTGTCATCTTGCGAGTAGGTTTGTATCAAGTCACTGAGGAACCTCCCTTACATGAAGAAAAGAGAGATGGGCTAGAGTGAGAGTCGAAGCACGGTTTGAGGAATCAAAATTTTATGTCATAACAGTTAAACTCAAGGTTATCAGTAACTTTGTCACTATAGAAGATGGATGAGAAGTCACAGGATGTATACCCCTATATCTAAACAGGACAGATAGGATGAGGTCTTGGTTTACTTCGAGGATCATAACCTAAGCCATATCAACCATGATAGACTTTAGGTTCCACGAGTATGGAAGGGTCCTTTGAGTGGGTACAAAGACCTTGAAAGGGAGAATACCTATGGAGAGGAGCATCCTTTATGCCTTCCTAAAGCAGATAAAAGTTGAGTACTCAGGACAAGATTGGAGGGAAGAGTTATTAATATGCTCTCCCAACCAGAAAACCTTAGGCCTACTAGTGTGATCTATGATAAGTACTTAGAAAGAGGGAGTAGAAGCCATAGGAGACTTAGTTGGAAAGGATGGGTTAGCCTTTTTAGGGTGAGATACAGGGAATGAGAGGTCAGAATCACGGCTCCGTGTCCTAGTGAGATGGATGACACTATCTTCAGATATAACTGTGACAGTTTGGCAGGTCTAGGGAATCTTCATGCGTTGATGGTAAGCGAATGATATAACCTTCAGATCATGAATCCAAGGGCGACCTAAGAGAAGGTTGTATGAGGAGTCCATGTCCATAACATGGAACCGGGCTTAATGGATAATATGACCATCTCGACTGTAAGGATGATAGTGCCCTTGGGAGTAGAAGTATGGCCAACATATCCCATGATTTGGATATCCATGAGAGTGAGCTTTTCCTTAGGTATCCCCATCTATAGGGCAATCTAGGAGGATAGTATATTGAGGCTTCCAACTCTATCTACAAGACATCTAGAAATGGGTTTGTCATTAACCTTGAGCCTTATATATAGGACTTGGTCTTACAAAAGTATGAGTCTAGGCAGATCATCATCCGAAAAAGTTAGAGGCATTTGTGTTAGGATTGGTGATACTAGAATAACTAGAGACTCGATGGGAAGGGAGGAGAGGGGAGGGGGAGTTTATGGGACTTTGACCTTTATAAGGATGTCTTATATCACCTTAATGTATATAGGTGATGATCTTATAAGCTTGAGGATGAGAATGTAGACCTGTGTTCAGGCCAGATGGTTCTCAAGATTGCAGTCGAACAATCACTCTTTTCCCTTGTTTTGGGTTGGTGTCGGAGCTCTTGGAGCTCAGATTGTGATGAACTCTAGTCTGGTAGGCTTAGGAGGGTTCCGAAGGTATTCGGGTTGGTAGATCGTACTAGATCTTCTAATTTCATCCACATGAGGATGAGAGGATGATGAGGAGCCTTGACTTCTAAGAGTTAGTCTTTATAGAGTGACAATGAGACTTCGAGATCTGTGAATAGAGGAACTCCAAGGGCCTTGAATGATTACTCGGTTTAGTCCTCTAGTGAGTTTGTGGGGAAAAAGTGGTTTGAGCTCGGGGCGAAGGTGAGCACTCCATGTCTCAAAGGAGCATGAGTCTGACTCAAATGGACTCGAGCAAGAATCTTGGCGGAAAGTAGATGATTGGAAAAGTGGATTAGGAGGAGGAGTGATTAGATGACACTTCGAGGAAGAGTAACTTAGGTCCTTGAGCTTCCTAGGAGCCTGGATTCCAACTTGGTCTTAGTTATTTATATGAATTCTAGGTCGATCTATAGATTTGAGGTTAATGAAGTCATTGTATACACCCTTCCTAATATTGGATTCGAACAAAGTAGCTTTCTTAATAAGTTTCTCAAAAGAGAGAATCTCATGTAAAGCTAATATGGCTCTGAGGTCTCAGTGAAAGTTCTCAAAGATAAGCATTACAATACATGCCTCACTGGGTAATTGCTTGTCTCAAAGGTCCCACCGAGCTTGACAAAAGAGAGTGTACTTAAATTTTTCGTCTATTAGAAATGGAGCAATAATAAGGAAGTTAAAATAAAAAGGTAGAATACTTCCTAACACTCTCCTTTTTGATATACGATGTAGGTCCATTTGAATTTTTTTTGCTGAAGTTATTCTTACTCTGTCAATTAAGGGTCGATCTCCCGCATTACCATATTTGTTTGTGTTAAATATGTATGAATTATTGAAATACTTGGTATTTGGTGGACCTTCAATGATACAAACAAGATCTAATTCTGAACGGAGCCGATTCGTGAAAGATTGAGTCTATTAGGTTTGGATTGATTTGGTTCGATTCAACTCAAAAATAAGAGTTTTGGATAAAGTGGATCCGATTCGAAATGAGTCGGTTGGGAAGGATGAGTAGGATTTAAACAGTTGAATTCGATTTTGAGTTTAACTAGGATCAGATCTGGATTGGTTTGGAGTTGAAATGAGATATGTAGGATCATGTTAGGAATGGTCTAAAGGAGATCCGGTTCGAGTAGGTTGTAGTGGATCAGGTAAAAAATAAAGGATCAAATCGGGATAGTATGGTATCCATCACAAGCTTTTAAGATGAGGTGGATTGGGTCCATTGAGCGAACCTGATCCAACTCGAGTTGGTAGAAAAGGGGATAGGGCTTTTAATGCAGAATGAGATACTGAGGAGAGGCATATGAGTAGTTGTCGGTTGGTGATTGAAGACGATTGCCACAACAATGGTGCACGATGATTGAGAAGTGTATGGAAGATAAGGATCGATGAAGCTGACTGAAATTGTTGGCTTGGTAAGGGTTTTTTGGCTTAAAGAGAAAGAGGTCATGGCAGGCTGTATTGGAGAGAGAGAGTATCCCTATATGTATGTGTGAACTTCATGTGTATGTGGGAGAGTGTGTATTATGTTTGTGTGTATTATATGTTTGTGAGGGAAAGAGTGGGTTTCAGTAGAGAAACAAAGAGGGAGGGAGAGGGACAAATGCCCCTTTGCCTCGCTGTGTGCATCTGAGGGTGAGGGTAAAAGGGGATGTCTTTGCTCTTGGTGACTTGTAATTGGGTATTCATTTACACTATTCATCAATCCCTCTTGTAGGGATATTCTTCCTCTTTTATAGATTTTTCATTCTTCTTATTTCTTTGTTCTTTCTAGGTGTCTTTTGTAAGGAATCCTTCTTCATTTGTGTAAGGGACAAAAATATAGAGGAAAGTCATTTTTGCAGGTGCATGATTGCTATAACTGCTTCTTTGTTTACAAGCCTCCTGATGTAGGTGAAGGCATGCCTCTTGATGCAAGTGCAGGCCTCTCGATGTAACCAAATATAACTGCTTCTTTGAAAAACCACTAGATCAAAAATTTGAATTTGGCCTCTATTTGGATCCAATTTGATCTTGTATTTGGATTTGGTTTAGTTCATATTCATGTTTGATCTAGTTTATATTGAGATGTTGATCTAGTTTATACTTTTATATGCTCTAATCTATACTTGAATTTTGTATTTGGATCTAATTTGGTCTATACTTGTTTTTTATCTAATTTTTATGCGGATCTTGACTCAATTTGTACTTGTATCTGATCCAATTTGCACTTAGAATTTTGTATCTAGATTTGGTTCAGTCTATGCTTATATTTGTTCTAGTGTGTACTTCAATGTGATTCACATTGCTTTGACATTTGAATTTGATTTAACCCAATCTATGCTTACATATGATCCAACTTGTGTTTGGAACCAATCCAACTCATAGTTGGTATTTTGATATGATTCAATCTATATCAACCCTTTATTAAGAATTTTAAATTTTGGGTGTTTACACATGAGAAACCATGATATGATACGATATGCTCTCGATACAAGACAAGAGGGATAAGACTCGTTTCACTAGAGTCATCAAACCAACCACACCATCAACCAACCATTCTCTCTTTGATCTACCGACCACTACAACCATCTCTCTATTGATCCACTCTCTACCGCAATCGCCTCTCTACAGATCCATCGATTACCATATTGTTCAGTGAATCCCTCACCATTGTCCTTAACCCTCTCTTTTGTTAGAAAAATCTGTAGACATACATGCATAATAAACCAATATGCAACAAATGTAAATATGCCCCAATCAACAACAACAACCGATGATCCAAAGTAAGTCATAAACAAACTATATGAAAAATAAAAGCAAAAGCAAAAATCAGAATATGAACTTATATGTGTGAGTCACCCTTTTAGACTTGCTTTAAAGAAATCAATGCTCCACTATGAGTATGTATAGGTACTTGCACCTTTCTCATAGTATAAAACATACATACAACTCAAAAGACACATACCTAGCTTTGAGTCCACCTCGATCTTACCACAATCACCTATGGTTGGAGGGAAGGACGACTGGGAGCAGTCACACTACAAGAAGAACCACGGGTAGAGGAGAGCAAAGAAGGGAGACGGAAGGAGAGGGAGTAATCATTATAATGCATTTATTAGAGAGACCTAATCACCTATTTATAGAGTGTGTGTTGGATCACGAATCGTGCATCTGATCTAAACCCAAGCCGAAGCCCAAACCCAACCCCAGTATGTCCCGACCCGGCACGGTGCATGGGTGCATGCGCATGTGTGGTCTAGTATGTCCTCTCAAAGCTCTTTGAACTAAAGTTCATGAGCTACCAACTATATAAAAGGACATGTGGGTTTGTCTCATTCTTTAATATGGCACTAAACCCTATCTCCTCTTGGTCATCACATGCACAAGTCTCTCACATGTGACTTTTATACTATAACTTTTATACTTTAGGACTTTCATATAAATCAATGATGTATCAATTGAAAATTTAGGATATAAACATGAATTAAATGTTATTAATGCACATGAGTTTAATAAACATAACCATAATTAACATTAATCCAACAATCCTTCACGAAGTCCTTAAGTGTAAAAATGTCCTCCTAAGTAACCATCATATTATGTTTTTATTAATGGTACATTCTGGTTTGAACCATTACTTGAGTTATCTAATATTATCCTTATAGGAACTAGGTGAACATACATCTTGAACTTGAACCTTGGGTGTAAATGTATCTATTGGCAATAACATAATAATGACATAATCTTTAGAGGTGATGCATTAATGATTATGCATCCATATCCTGTATCATGAATGACTTCAGGAAACAACCTAAATCCCCTATTGCGGCATCACAATGTCAATCACTTAGCTGACCATCTCCAAGGATATATTGTTAGCATCTTGTCCTAAGACTCGATCCTATTTAGAGAATCATCTCTTTCTAAACTTGCAGTCATGACACTTTTGGTTTACAAGAGACAAACACAGATAAGTATTACATAATATAAAGTGTCATCCTATTCATCTCACAACTTATTACTATTATATTGAACCTACTTCATGGGATCTCCACTAAGATAGGTAGGGTTGTTACTGCTTGTGAATAAATCATGAGTTTCAATCTCATCCACAACCTAGATTTCTCAACTAAGGGTATTGGTATATCCTTACTCAAAGTATCAATTGTGTTATCTTTGAATACAATAAAATCTACAACCATGACCCCATTAGACATAAGAGCCCTTACAAACTTTATTCTAACTTAAATGTGTCTCCATTGCTTTTAGTTATATTTGGAGCTATTAATCTTAACAATTGTAGTCATGCTATCACAGTGCACTGAAACTGTAGAAACTGACTTCTTCACCAAAGGTAAACCTTGCATAAATCACTTAAGTTGTTCAACATCAAATCCAATATCATCCAAAGCACATAGTTCTGCCTCAAAGGTAGAACGATCCAAAATAATATATTTCTTTGATTTCTAGGTGAGAGTGCCACCACCCACAAGAAACACACATTTAATGACCCATTACTTTCAAAGTTCTTTGCTATCTAATTAATATCACTAAATACTTTAAGAATAGAATGATATTTACCGTAATGTAGTATAAAGAAAATCATTCTCTTCACATAGTGAAATATCCTATCTAGAGTTTCTCAATGGGTTCTATCTAAACAACTGGTATATCTACTCAACTTACACATAACAAATACAATATCTGGTACTTTATAATTGGTTAGATATATCAAACTACTGATAATCTAAGAATATCGTAGTTGAGACAAAGAAATACCATTCTCATTCTTATACAAAACCTTAGATGAATCATATGTAGTTTTAACAGGTCCACAATTTGTATATCCAAATCTCTCTAAAACTTTTTCAACATAGTGAGACTAAGAGATTACTATACAATCAATAGATCTTGTGATTTTAAGTCCTAAAATCACATTAGTCACACCTATATCCTTTATCTAAAATTTACTAAACAATAATAACTTAATCTCATTTACTATTCTCATATCGAAATCAAATAACAATATATCATCTATGTATAGGCAAAGAATGATGAAAGCATTATTCACCGACTTACAATAGACACACTTATAATAATCATTAGAAATGAAGCTAAAAGATGATATAACATAATCAAACTTTTCATACATTATTTAAGGGCTTATTTCAAACTATATATTGATTTAACAAACTTACATACCTTAGATTCATTTCCATGAGCCACAAATCCCTCTGATTGGTCCATATAAATTTTTTCATGAAAGTCACTATGAAAGAAAACAGTTTTCATATCCATTTGATAGATTGTGAGGTCATATATGGAGGCTAGTGCTATAACCACTCAGATGGTGATCATTTGAGAAACTTTAGAATATATATCAAAATAATTTATTTCTTCCTTTTGTCTATATTCCTTGATAACTAACCTGACCTTATACTTATTGATTGTTCCGTCTATATTAAGCTTATTCTTAGAATAACCACAAGGTAAATCTATCAATTTCCAAACATCATTAGAGAGAATTGATTAGATTTGATCGTTAATAACTTCCTTACAAAACTTAACCTCGAGTGAAGTTATAGTCTACTGAAAGGTGACAGGACCATCACATTGAAAGTAACAAAGTCACTTTTAAAGTTATTTGATATCCTAGGATGTTTACTTTTACTTGGTTCAGTTATTTCCTCAAAGTCATCTGATCTCAAAAGAACACAATCAGGATCACCCCAACATTTTTCATTCCTTCCACATAATCGAGAATGAAACCAGTAGTAGAATCAATATCTCTAGAAGATACATTTTGGGGAACTCCGGTTTTCATGAGAATACATTCTCAAAGAATGTAGCATTACAGAGCTCAACTATTGTGTTGACATCTATGCTACAAACATAAGATCTAATGACCAAGAATTTGTACGCATAGCTTGTCTCCACGTAACCTAAAAATATATCTTCCACTGTTTTAAGTCCCAATTTATTTATCTTGTGTTTAAGGATAACTACTTTCGTAAGACATCCCACACTTTGAGATATTTGAGACTGGTCTTTTGACCCTTTCAAATTTTAAAGGGACTACTTTCCTTATGCTTATGAGAAACTCTATTTTGAATATGACAAAACGTATTTAAAACTTTCTCATATATAGGTAGGTAACCCAGAACTTTGAAGTAAAATATTAAACATATCACACAAGGTTCTATTATTCTGTTTAGCTATCCTATTAGACTAAGAATAGTACAGAACATTAACCTCATAAACAATATTATTATTTTGATAGTATACTTAAAAAAAATTGATCTATACTCTCCTCTCTTATCAAACCTTGATCATTTAAGTACCTTGCCTATTTGAGTTTGTGCTTCATTTTTAAAGATTTGAAACTTTTCTAAAGTTTCATCTTTACTTTTAAGTAAATAAATATAACAATATCTAATGCAATCATCAATAAACGTGATAAAATATCTTTTATTATTTCTTGTAGTCATAACATTGAATTCACAAATACCAATGTGCACCAAATTCAAAATCTTGGATTTCCTTTCAACTATATAGAAAGGCTTCTTAAGTTGCTTTGCTTGCACACATATTCTATATTTATATTTTTTATTTATGACAATATTAGGGATAAGATTTAAATTCATCATTCTTTTTATAGAATCAAGGTTTATATAACTCAACCTATCATGCCATACATAAGATGATTCAACATTATACAAGGAAGAAGAAGAAGAAGATGAAGTAGAAATAAATTCTTTATTACGATTAAAATTCATACAAGAATCAACAATTGGTTATACATGAATTTTAAATAGATCATTTACATCACACAAATAACCCTTTCTAAAGAAATACCTTATACTAAATCGTGTAATGACAACTTTATTATATTTACAATCTAAACTTAACCCCTCCATAACTAAATCAAGACCAATAAGGATATTTCAGTAAATCATTGAAATATGTCTCACTCATTTAAGAGTTAAAACTTTTTTCGAAGAAAACTTCAAGTTCACATGCCTTTCATCCTTGACTTTAGTAGTCGAATGATCTGGTAAGGTCATTGTTCACCCACAGATGACTTGGTAAGAAACAAATAGAGATTTATCATCACAAATATATACATTAGCCCAATGTCTATAATTCAGTATTTTGATTTATAAATAGAAAGGAGATAGGGTTTAAGAGATAGATATCCGTCACTAGCAGGTGTAGTGGTCACTACCATGTAGACCATAACTCCCTCAACGCCCATAGGTTTCTTGGCTTTCTTTGAGAGACAAGCCCTCTTCCAATGTCCAACCTGACTACAAAGCCAACACAAATTATTCTTTGGTTTCTTTTGAATATTGGCATTTGGTTTATGCTTTGCCTGTTTTTCGCTAGGATCACTAGATTGTTTCCTTTCAACCATATGTTAATCCTATAAGTATTGTCTACAAGCATAATATATTTCTTACTTTTATACTATTCCTCTATTGTTATATCTACTATGAGATCATCAAGGGTCATCTTACCCTTTTATTCTTGAGATATAGGTCAAAACCCTTTGAAGACTTAAGAAATTTCTCAATAATAGATATAACAATAAACTTACGAGGAAGCTTCATCTCAACTTCTTTCAGACCATGTCATAAAAATTGAAACTCGTGAGCTTATTCCGTCATAGATTTCCCCTCTACCATTTAATACTTATGAAACTTAGTCACAAAATACTTTTCAAAACTGAGGTTTTTAGTATTGTATTTTTTATCCAAGGCAACCCACAGATCTTTCACTGTTGTAGAAGGGGAAGAACTATATAAGTCTATTAAAATATTTGACCGAGCCGATAAAATACAATAACAACACAAGGTGTACTTCTACTTCTACTCGATGATTTTATCCAAGCTTCTTAGGTCAGTATCATCAGGTAGGAGACAATATGACTCGATATATAAATGCAACTCTAACATGGTTAACCAAATTTTAATATGTTACTTGCAACATTTAAAATGGGAATTGACAAACTTTTTTGGTATCAAGGAAAAGTCGACCTTAGGTCATAGGATAGTAGTTGTAGACATATTCATTACAACAAACGATGATTTCTCTAAGATTGTTGGAAAAATCTGTAGAATACATACATTATAAATCAATATGCAACAAATATAAACATGCGCCAATAGACAACAACAAACAATGATCCAAAGTAAGCTATACATAAATCGTACGAAAAATAAAAGTAGAAGCAAAAATCAGAATAGGAACTTATTTGTGCAAGTTGCCCTTTAGAAATTGCCCTAGAGAAATTAGTGCCCTACTATGAGTACGTAAAAGTACCTACGCCTTTCTCTCAAGATAAAATGCACATACAACTTGAAGATACATACCTACACAACTCAGAAGATACATACCTAAATTTGAGTCGATCATGTTCACACCTCAATCGCCTATGGCTGGAGGGAAGGACGGGTAGGAGCAGTCACACCGTAGGAAGCACCACAGGTAAAGGAGAGTAAAGAAGGGAGATGGTTGGAGAGAGAGTAATTGTTGTATTGATTAGGGAGTACTAATCACGTATTTATACAGTGCATTTTGGATCACGAATCGTAGATCAAATCCAAACGATGCACCTTTATGTCTCGTAACCATTCATTCATAAACACTCTTTAATGTTATATCAAAAGATTTTCATGCAAAAAGATAGACCTAAGACAATTCCCTAACCCAAAATTGTTAATATTTAATCAACACATTTTAAGGTTGATTGAGCATATCAACTAATAAGGAAGTCAAAAAAGTTGTGGTTCTCCACATTTTAAATGGAAAATATGAAGGTAATTAAATAAGTAAAAATTTATATACTTATCAGAAAAAAGAATATAGTTAGTCAACTATATTGTATAAGTAGATAATTAAACAAGGTAATTATTCCCTTCAACAAGCACTTCTCAACCTCTTCAATTGCCAAGGTCTCTCACGATGAGCTATTGCCTTCCATACGAGGCGCCAACATCACGACAAGAACTTCCACACCAGAGGCACAAACAAGCACACATACTAATATATTCCTTTATATAATATCTTATATTTCAGTAAACTATATTATACATAATACTTATACTAAATTAAATTTTATATATATAGAAAATGTTCTTTAAAATTTATGCGCGGGATGGAGTGGGGTGGGTTGTGCCGAATTGGGTGTGGGGCGTGTGTGGGTTCAAAACCCTCTGGACATCGGGTTTATTAATGAAAGGTTTGGATTGTTAGGAAAGCTGCACAGGTCCGTGGTGCGAAAACCCGCACCAACCATTGCCATTCCCAACAGCAACCAAATTTCACAGGTTGGCGTGCGTTTCGAGGTGGAGTTAAAGGTAAGCTTTAAATGAAGACGATGCGGAGCTCTGCTTCGGGGTTCTCGAAGAAGAGGACGTGAAAATGATACCTTCTTCCAGGTAATAGCAGTTGAAGAATGGAAGTTTATAGCGCTTGCTTTTCATCTAGAATCTATGTCCACCTTTTTTTCAAAGTCAACTGATGAATGACACTCGCCTGTTCGTCTCCTTTAGTACAACGTGCTTGCGTGCTTTTATTGTTTCCGTGAATCTTCTATGGCTGAAAATAAATGTGGTTAATCAGAAAGGAGCACCTTCATCGTCGTTTAACCTCTGTCTGTGTGTGTCTGCGCGTGCGTGTGTGCGCGTGTGCTTTGTGTGATGGAGAACAAAGTTGATCTCTCTCCTTGGTTCCACTTCTGGACTTTAGTAGTTAGCATATTTTGGATAATGGTTGAGCATCCCTTCAACATGGACTTCAACGCTTCAATCGCCAAGTTCTCTCATGATGAGCCATTGCCTTCCATACCAGTCACCAACATCACAGCAAGAACTTCCATCATCTCCTTCAAAAAGTATCTACGCTGCATCGGGTAATTCGGTTATCAGGTTCTACTACAAGATGGTTTTAACTATAAGAGCTTTTTGTGATTGTGTATGTGTTACCAAAACGTATTTGCTTAACAGTTCGATAGTTAGTTTTGCTTTTAGAGCATCATGTAGTGTACACCTGTGTGGACGATGATGATCGTTGACAGGGTATAACTAACAGGTTCAAGGCTTGATCTTTGGTGTCAACTCCCAGAGTTGTACCCACTAAAGATGAAGCCGATTCATGCTTGTTGTGGCCTTCATGATATTCTTGTGGTTTGAGGTTTAAGATAACCCGCTGTTGTTGCATTATATAACCTGAATTCTTTTCCTCCAACGCTAGCTACAGAGGCATATGGGTTCGTCTAACTATATTTGTAAAAATCATTTTGCACATGGAGTTTTAGCTCACCTGGCAGGGAGCTTGACTCACAAGATCAAGGTCGTGACATCGATACCCTGGGTGTGCATACCTGACTTCAGCCTCCCATTGTGACCAAAAAAAGGGAATCATTTTATAACTATATCTTTTACTATGAGGTACCATTTTATTGCTGCAAATGATGATGATGATGTTGCCTTCATGACTAACTTCATGATTAGTGAATCCGGAAGATGGGCCTATAATGCAACACCGAGGCACATACCTTGAAATTACGCTGGACAACTTCTCAGCAAAATGTGACCTCATGTACCGTGGTTTAAAAGGAGAAGCTGCTGAGCGTTGATCAGTCACTTCTCGAAATTGGACGGTACTTTTTAATTGCTCTTGATATACTTTTTATGTTTAAGAGGGATAAGGTAAAACTACGGACTTTGGTTTAAGGAAAGAAGGTTGGGAACGGTGGATTTGAATCTTACGAATTTAACATCAGAATTGGTCTATAACCCCCACTAATCTCTAAAAGAGTGTTTGATAAGAGGTCCAACCTGCAAAAGAATTCTGACCGTGCAGCTCCAAGAGTGGGCTACGGATGGGCCTTTATAATCATACAAAAGTGGAGTACCACCCATTTCATTATGTTGGGAACTAGCCTATGGTTCGTAATCATGCTCACGCACAGTGTGCTGGCTGGAACTCCAAAAGGCGGGCCTGATTTACATGTAAATAAATCATGCTGTCATTTGGTCTCTGTTGAGAAGGCCGATCAAAATGGCTATGGGTGCGCGGTTCTCATTTTCCCTGGTGGTCTTGGTGGATTTGTAGTTCACAATATGATCAATCCTTAATTAGTTTGTTTTTACACCTGGCACAAGTTCAAATGGCCGGGGTCGAAGATCCAAGCATTCAAGCACTCCTTAATGCATCTTGGAGTTGAATAAATAACATAGCAGCTTGATCAATGAGTTGGGTTATTAAATTTCAAGTCGAATCTGATTCAGGCATTCTTGCAGGTAAGAGATGCACTGAAATGGGTATGGATAACCAATGAGACATGTCCTATCCAACGTGTGAACCGGGATGATCTCTGCAAGCTTATAGGAACAATAGGCAATATGATGGTAGTTGGTGACTCCATTAACCACCAAATTCAAGAGTCAATCATAAACAACCTCATTAGGGACCCAAATGCACATAGGATCGTCAGGCAAGATGATGCCTGCAGGATATGCCCTGGATTTCCAATATGTGAAGCCGTGCTCGGAGCCGGTCACGAATTCAGTGTATCATTCATCAGGAACGACCGACTATCAATCGTTGAGCAACCTCAACATGATCTACCGATAGGAAATTCTTTTGGAAGCTTTGAAATCAAACCTCTCTTATATAAAACATAATCACCCGAATCTTTTGGTGCTATATGTCTACCCGGTCCTCTTGAATCTGCAGTTGAGCTTCTCTACAACATACTACAGGTCATCCCTCGTTTTGGCATTTGATCACTTGTATCATCACTGCTAAATTGCAGCTAGCCATCGTATTGCTTTTTACTTCGATCAACATCTCTAGATTTATAATATCTTAATTACGCTATGATGTTGCAACCAATTAGGCTATGATGGAACAAGTAATAAAAGGCAATATTTTATTTATAATATCTTAATTCAGTAGAAGGCATGTACAAAACATTTCACATGCATTTTGTGCCATGTCTGGTTTTTCGGAACGTTCTGAAACAGGAAACAGTGCACCTATATCAATTGGCCCCTTGATGCATGGAGAGTCAAGAAACAACTGTGTAGGCCGGTCAGCTAATTTATCATTGATGTTAATTAATCACCATGTTTTCCTTTGTCAATATGCATGTTTTAAGGCAGATTCTGTGCAAAGAACTTTAGGTTTGTAGTTAATTTTACTGCGACATTTGTTTAGAGGACAAGGTGTCCTTTTGCCCTTAAAGTTTTAACCTAAGAGCAATGATACTACTATCTTTTTGCTCAAAAATGCCGTGTGTTACCAACTAGAACTATTCTCTCCTGTGTTTTCCTGAAAGCGCCTTCTTCCTCATCCTCTGTCTGCATAATCTCTCTCTCTCTCTGCAGAACATTGTCGTTGCTATAAAAATCCAACGTACTTCTTAAGATGAGGTCATTGTTGTGCATGTGCCATAAATCCAAATATATTGCATATCAGCCTTGTACATTGTCAAATTTCATGTTCTAACTACCAATTTATATTGTGTACAAATAACTAGGAGCCTTTTTAAATGCCTCAACTTTTCATGAAGTCGAGTACTTAAGAGCACCTCAATTTATACTCAACCTGCAAACGCTGTACAGATAGGGTGAGCACTACATATTTCCTAGTAAGCGATGGATCCTTGCCAATATGTTAGTCACAGATTTCAAACGCACATTTAAAATATTAAGGCATAATATCTGTGGTCAAAACTAGTAAATTTAATATTCAAGCAAATTCACACACTACAAGACTACTGGAAAATTGCAAAGGAATTTTCTGTTGCAATTTCACTTTCAGACTGCTTTTGCAAAGGAATGCCTAGCAATCAGCAACGGACTTCTTCTGTTTAGTAAGACTGGTTGCAAATTTGACTCGGCCAAATCCATCGTTCTCTTTTTCCTCGCCATTCCCTCACAGAAAACTCATAAAATTCCACCATGAAAGAGGAATGAAACGTTCTCATCAATTCATCTCTATTCCCTCGCATTTCATCGCTATACTATATGAGCTTTACGCACCCTACTACTGTTGTTTATATATAGATACACACACACACACACACACACACACACACACACACACACACACACACACATATATATATATATATATATATATATATATATATATATATATATATATATATATATATATATATATATATATATATATGTATTGTCAATGCATGAAAAAACATATAACAAGGATAATGGACCTACTTATTCATGATTCACTTAAAGCATATCAAATGCACATCACATTGATGCATGAAGACCATAAACTATAGATCATTAAGAATATTTTTTTCTTGTTGTAAGAGTATTGACTTTTTCTTAAGAAACGGATTTCCAAGAACACCATCTCAATATCATAGGTGTTAACAAGCGAGATACTTTATGCAGACTCCATAGAGAAAGCATCATGCTTTTAGGTGATTTTTCGTGCATCATGGTAATACAAAAACAAAATGCTGTATGTCAGCCATTTTCGGATAATTACCCGTAGGAAGTAAATCATCTGATAGGCAACTTCTCCCTTTGCCATCTTAATAAGTTCTGGTGGATCTCACACGCACTAATTTTGGAAGTGCTATCTCACTAAGCAAAGCATGTAGTTTTGAAACAAAATCTTCTTCCATATTACATTGCATATATTACAGAGAGCAGACTGTTGAGACCTTAAAATATCAATCCACAGGGCAAAAAGCTTTAATAAACCGAAAGATGTACATAAATATCATTAACAAGACGTCAATATAAGAGCCAAGTCATCCAATCCAAGTACCGAAGATACAAAAGCAACAATTGGTAAGCTTAGGAGACACAAAAATCTTAATCACTTGAATGCTTATGCAAAGTAAATTTCACGACAACACAAGATCACTAAGCATACAACTTCCAAAGAAATGGCACATTTTCTACATTGTGAAGCTATGATCCTAAGGCCCAATGTTGGCATTCTTTCTGAAATACAAGTGACTAGATATCCATACTTTTGAAAGGAGGTGATGGCCTCTTCCTTGTGTCCTCATTTCACATGCATCTAGAAGATCGAAAACAGTTGAACAAATTAGAGAATTAAAAAAAACTGTGTGCAGAAAGATCGGAAGATACTATTTGATGAAACCAAACACTAGACAACAGGAACAAGCATATGATGTATGGCCACCACAATGATAAACAAGCACACGATGTATGACCACCACAATGATAGAACACTCAGTAACCTCACAATAACAAATAACACACTAGGAGATGCAACCGAACAAATCTCAAATGCAAGCAACAATAAATAGAAAAGCTATACTAATCTCAACATCTTACAAAATTTATGCAAGCTTACCTGCCATCGATATGATTGTTCTCAATTATCCATTCTCTCTCCTTCATGTTGCTCAATAGGTTCCCTTCTATAGGATATCCAACTTCGATCAAGTCTTGTGATTATGCAAAAAATAATGGTGATTCTGAAGGTACCGATAAATTATTAGTAAAGTCCAAAACATAACAATAATCTAGTACTAAGGAAAGCAACTTCATACATAACAATAGTTCTTTAGTCTAAATGTTAGTGTGTTTATATATATGCATATACATACATTTATTTGTTTATTTATATAAAGTTACCACTAGACCTAATGTGGGTGAACTAACTATCTGAGTGCCGAATTCTCTACTTTGTTTTCCTATATATGTAGCACAGTTGCATAGAAACAGTTTATTTTTTTATGAAATTCAACCAAAGCTAAATGACTCTAAATAGGAACAAGTAAACAGAAACAAGAGCAATAAACCCGATGACAATGAAAGACTAGACAGATATATAATACAACTTCAAAAGTACTTACATGAAACTCTGAGATTTATACAGAGAAATCACGATTGTTAGACAAGAATTTCCCTAACTTTATAAAAAGGTCTTTGATAGGTGATTCTTGTAAGAATAAGCCGATTCTTGTAAGAATAAGCACCTTCTCGAAGAAAGGCTATAATGCAGCCGATTCTTGTAAGAATAAGCTGATTTTTGGTTTTATAAAAAGGTCTTTGTATTCTCTTGGTGAGAAATCAAGAATTTCCCGAACGAAAGTTTAGACAAGGGAGTTGTAGCGAAAGAAACTACAAAGAGCTCGAGAAAAGCTGCAAAAGGGTTGAAAGGTGCTCCCGAAAGCAACTAGAGCCTTGATTGTGAGCAATCATCATTGGAATATTCTAGTCGAATTCTTAGGACCCATGTTTGGCTCATTAACAAAACCTTCGGAAAATGAAGGTTTGCATCCTTTAGTACGCCTTATGAACATCCCTAGGACATTAGGACATGTCCTTGCCCCCGATTCATGGGGAGATCTTTCCTGCCATCTCGGACAGGCTCCGATAGGTAGATGAGTTTTCTGAATCCGCTCCATTTGGGATGGAGCTCTGAAGGGACCGGGGACTCCCACCGTATGAACATCCCTAGGTGTAACCCGCCTAATGTAAAAAAAACTTGGTTGCTGTTGCTCGGTTGTATATAAATCGTTCACCTATCTGAAACCAACCAATTTTCTACAGTTGGCCTATGTTCTGAAATGAAGTCTAAGCTAGGAGACGATACCGAGCCGTGACTCGTGGCTCTCAACAAAGGGAACAACAAAATGATAACTCGTATGCGGTAATAGCAGTTGATCTAGAATCTATGTTCACATTTTCCTCAAGGTCAACTTATGAATGGCCCTTGCACGTTTGTCTCCAAAAAGGAGATGTGGTTAATTTAGTAGAACGTGCCTGTGTGCTTGTGGTTTTTCTCCGCCAACCTTGTACGGAAATGTGCTCAATCAGAACGGAGCACCTTCGTCGTTGTTGACTCTCTGCGTGCGTGCGTAAAAAAGATTATCTCTTTCCATGGCTCCACTTATGGACTTCCATAGTTAGCATATGTTCGATAATGGTCGAGCGTCCCTTCAACATGAACTTCTTACCCTCTTCAATAGCCAAGGTGCATATCTCACGAGGAGTCATTGCCTTCCACACAAGGCACCAACACCATGGCAAGAACTTCCACACCAGAAGCACAAACAAGAACACATACTAATATATTCCTTTGGATAATATATTAAAGTTAACTATTTTATACATAATATATAATATTATATGTATACTAAATTAAATTTTATAAGTACATATGTTCTTTTGGGGTGGAGTGGGGCGGGTTATGCCGAATTGTGTGTGGGGTGGGTGCCCGTTCAGAACCGTAAGACCAGGGGGATTCATCAATAAAGCTTTGGATTCTCAGGAAAGCCGCACGGAGTCAGGTTTAAAGGAAATCACGCAGCGGACATTGTCATCCCCAACAACAACCAATTTTCACAGGCCGGTCTATGGTTTGAGGTGAAGCTAAATAGTAAGCTATAAGTGAAGACGCAGAGCCGTAACTGGTGGTTCTCGACAAAGAGGACATCAAAATGATAACTCGCACGAGGTAACGGCAGTTGAAAATTGGTGGTTGATAGCGTCTGCTTTTCATCAAGAATCTATTTTCACCTTTTCTTCAAAGTCAACTTATGATTGGCCCTTGCATGTTTGTGTCCAAAAAAGAAATGTGGTTTAGTACAAAGCGGTTGCGAGCTTTGTTGTTTCCGTCAACTTAGTATGGTATGAAAATAAATATGGTTTATCAGAACGGAAGACATTGGACAACAATAAAAGCAAGTAAGTGGCGGTTTATTGCATGAGTCAGCCCATGAATCGTCCACAGGAAGCTCTACCTATTGTACCATCCACAATGAAGCAGGCCCTGCATCAGACACAGTGCGCCAGTGTAAAACTTGTCATTAATTGTGTAACCACCAGGGTCAGCAAATAATATACAAAGATGAACCAGCACACGCTCTATTCATAGTAGTCAGATATATTCTCTTCTATTCTAGTGTTCATCATCATTTACTCTCTCTCTCTCTCTCTGATGGCGAACGAGATCCCGAAAGGTTTCGCATATGGTGTCGTTTCACGGCTCCTCTTATGCACTTTCATAGCTTGCATATGTTGGATAATTGTGGAGCTTCGCTTTTCCTTGTACTCCTCCTCCACTTCAATCGACAAGGTCTCTCATGATGAGTCATTGCATTCCTTACAAAGGACCAACATCACGGGAACCTCCTCCTCTTCAACCGACAAGGTCTTTCATGATCAGCCATTGCCTTCCTTACAAAGGACCAATATCATGGGAACCTCCTCCTCTTCCATCGATAAGGTCTCTCATGATCTGCCATCGCATTCCTTACAAGGCACTAACATCACGGGAATCTCCTCCTCTTCAATCGACAAGGTCTCTCATAGTGAGACATTGGCTTCCATACAAGGTACCAACATCACGGAAAGCTCCTCCTCCTCAATGGACAAGGTCTCTCATGATAAGCCACTGGCTTCCTTACAAGACCCCAACATCACGGGAACCTCCTCCTCCTCAATCGATAAGGTCTCTCATGATGAGCCATTGCCTTCCTTACAAGGCACCAACATCACGGGAACCTCCTCCTCAATGGACAAGGTCTCTCATGATGAGCCATTGCCTTCCCTACAAGGCACTAATATCACCGGAACCTCCTCCCCTTCAATTGACAAGGTCTCACATGATCAGCCATTGCGTTACTTACAAGGCACCAACATCAAGGGAAGAAATTCCATCATCTCCTTTCGAGAGTATCTTCGCTGCATCAGGTAAACAATCAAGCATTCACCATATCGCCACTTTTTTCTTTTACCTCTCGTTAACAAGTTATGCTACTTTGGCTTAAGCTCGCTAGATGTTGCTGACCGTAGGCCATGAGGCTAGTAATGGAAACCTCGGTTTTATTGTGGGTTCCTCCAACCCGTAAAACAACATTTGTTTCTTTCGGTAACTATCCACTAAAGCTGAAGGATTTTGTGTTAATGTGGCTTGAATCAGTGATTGATACGAATCATGACCCACCATAACAAGCTGACTGTACTTAAGAAATTGGACATGAAACCTAAAGCCTCGTGTTGGTCAACATGACCTAGTGTGGAGGGGTGGTACTGTATATATAAAAGGGAAGCAGACGGGTTGCATTCGATGAGACGGGAGGTAGTGTGATGTCATAGAGATTCTATCCCTCTCTATAGCGGCTGTTTTCATCTAGAGTCCGTTTTCACCTTTTCTACGAAGTCAACTTATGAATAGCCCTTGCATGTTTGGCTCCAAAAAGGAAATGTGGTTTAGTACAACGTGCTTGCATCCTCTGCATTGTTTCCGTTAACCTTGCATCGTCTAGAAAGAAATATGGTCAATCAGAACGGAACACCTTCATCGTCGTTTACTCTCTCCCTCTCTCTCTCTGCGATGGCGAACGAGATCCAGAAAGGTATCATAGGTGGTGTCGTTTCACGGCTCCTCCTATGCACTTTCATGGTAAGCATATGTTGGATAACTGTGGAGGTTCGCTTTCCCATCGACTCCTTCCCCTCTTCAACTGACAAGGTCTCTCATGATAAGCCACTGCCTTCCCTCCAAGGCACCAACATCACGAAAAACTCGGCCTCTTCAATCAACAAGGTCTCTCATGACGAGCCATTGCCTTCCTTACAAGGCACCAACATCAGAGTAACCTCTTCCTCTTCAATCGACAAGGTCTCTCGTCATGAGCCATTGCCTTCCTTACAAGCCGCTAACATCACGGGAACCTCCTCCTCTTCAATCGATAAGGTCTCTCATGATGAGCCACTGCCTTCCTTACAAGGCACCAACATCACGGGAAGAAATTCCATCATCTCCTTTCGAGAGTATCTGCGCTGCATCAGGTAAACAATCAAGCATTCACCATATCGCCACTTTTTTCTTTTGCCTCTCGTTAACTAGTAATACTACTTTGGTTTAAGCTCGCTAGTTGTTGCTGACAGTAGTCCATAGAGGCTAGTCATCCAAATCTCGGTTTTCGTGCTGGGTTCTTCCAACCCGTCGAACAACAATAGTTTCTTTGGTTAACTACCCACTAAAGCTGAAGGATTTTGTGTCGATGTGGCTTGAATCTGTGATGGAGACTAACCATTAGCCAACCCAAAAAGCTCATAGTGCTGATGGAATGGGACCTGAAACCTAGAGGCTCATGTTGGTCAACACGGACCTCTTGGGGAGGAGTGGGGTGGGTGGCGCGCTGCCGATATTTTTGAACGAGGCCATGTAAATTGATCTTTTCATCCCCAACGCCACATAAAACATCTGGTTAAGTCTAATTGTACGTATAAAAATCTTCTGCAATCAAAGCGTTATCTCACATGGCAGGAAAGTCGGCGATCACTAGATGAAGGTCATGAGTTTGATACCCAGGTTATATGCTTCTGTCTCCCTGTTTTAATCCCCAAAAGAGATTATTCAAGTACTTTTACTGTGAGTTGGCATGTTCATTGCAATAAAAATATAGCTAAGTAGCTAATTTGATGATCAGTGAGTCCGGAAGATGGGTCTACGATACAACCCCCAGACACATACCATGGAATTACGCGGGACATGTATGGTCAACAGATTGTGAACGTAGGCACCCTGGTTTAAAAGGAGAAGCAGCTGAGCAAGCATCAGTCACCGCTCAAAATTGGACGGTACGTACATTTCATTTGCTTTTGATAGGTTTCTCTATTTAGCGGGTATTATGTGGAACTGTGGATTATCGTTTTGAGGAATAACGTTGGTGCTTTTGGTGTCACAAATCTCAGATAGGAATTGATTTACAACCCCTGAACTTTCAAGCAGAGATCTAAAGCATTCAAACACTCCTTAATGTCTTGGAGTTGAATAAATAACATAGCAGCTTGATCGATGAACTGAGTTGTGAACTTTCAAGCCAACTCTGACTCATGCACTTTTGCAGGTAAGAGAGGCACTGAAATGGGCATGGGTAACCAATGCGACGTGCCCGTTCCAACCCGTGAACCGAGATGAGCTCTGCAAGCTTATAGGCACAAGAGGCAATATGATGGTAGTTGGTGACTCCATTAACCACCAAATTCAAGTGTCAATCATAAACAACCTCATTAAGGACCCAAATGCCCAAAAGATTGTTAGGGACGAACAGGATATCTGCACGATATGTCCCGGGTTTCCAGTATGTGGCGACGTGCTCGGGAATGGCCACGAATTCAATGTATCATTCGTCAGGAACGAAAAAGTATCGTTGGTTGAAAAACGTCATACTCCTTTTTCATGGCATCAAGAGTGGCCGTGGAAGAATCTTATTAAGGAATCGGATGTGAAGACATTGCTAATCAACAGGGGAGCCCACTATTTTAGTGATGAGATACTTCTGCCAGAATTGAACTCAACCTTCTCTTTTCTAAAACATAATCATCCTGATCTTCTGGTGATATATAGAAACACGCCACCAGGTACTTTCCTTCCATCCCTGTGTGTGTGTGCGCGCGATGCTCAATTGTGCATGTCTAAGCGTTGACAGTCGATTAAAAATGAAAGAAAATTAGCTGTTCTAGCCCATTAATTGCCTGATACGACAATCAAGAAGGCTCTCTGCAGTCTGGCAAAGCGCACTAGATTGTTTGATTTTGACGCATTGCAGAAGACTCAGATCTGAGGCAAACTCAACGAGCTAGCATCCATTGGAAAAAATCCTTCTAGAGTTGGGTTTCAGCAGAGAAAGCCACAGATGGACATCTATGAATATCTGGCAAAAACGATTCTTTCATTTCTTTGCTCACATGTATGTAGAGCTCTTCTACTCCCTGTGTCCGATTTCCTGCAATGCGTCAAACTCCACCGCTGACAAGAAGTTTATGTTGGATTTCTCCAAATTTAATCCCATTAATATATGTTCAACTAGATTAACAACTTATGAGACAAGCCTGATTCCATAAACTTAAGAAACCGACGGCCATTGGCCTTCCATCTCGATGGGGCAGATGCTTGTGCCGCAAGGGCTTGTCTTATGACATCATTTTCTGCTGATAAATACTAAATTGTATTTTTCTTTTAGGTCACATGAATTGCACTCCAGATATGACAAGGCCTTTGGAAGGGAGGCAGAACTTTAGCATCATCAACGAGCATCACTGGGGAGATTTTAGAAGGCAGAACAGTCTTGTCGAAGCTCTAGTGGAGCAATTTGGTTTCATTTACATTGATGTAGACTCGATGCTAAGCTTGAGACAAGATGGACATCTGAGACATGGCGATTGCCTGCATTATTGCGTACCCGGACCCCTTGATTCTGCAGTTCAGCTTCTCTACAACGTACTAAAGGCCATCCCTCGTTTTAGCACTTAACCATTATCTTGCATCATCACCACCGGATTGCAGATGATCACTCGTTGCTTTTTACTTTAATGAACTAAATCTTTAAATGGTTTTTCTATTCAAACTATGTTAATTCAAGAGGGGAACAACCCAATATATGCATAACTTCGAGGTTAGAGCTCTTGTCCTCGATGGCTACGCTGGGCGTTGTCGTGTGCAGTAGCACCCATGGATAGAAGCAGCCTCGATGCCCAGTCAAGCGGGTAAAGGCCCTTCCACTGTGAACCTGATGAACTAATTTTATCATTTATCTTGATTAATCACCGGTTTTATCTGGCACATGTATATCCATGGAAGTTCTACGCACAATATGTGCTTCAGTTTACTGCAATATTTGCTTAGAAGATGGGGTGTCCTTGTGCATTCAATGTTTTCACCTAAAAGCCAGACGTGGGCCGTTCGGAATCGGCAAGTTGGTTTGAACGAATCCCAAAACTGACCGTAACTGGAACCGATAAACCAGACCAGGATCTGGAACCGAACCTAGGGGCTCCCAAGTTCAGTTAGGGGTCCTCCTTCCATATAAGTAGAACTGGAGAAGTTCAACTCACCAGTTTTTGTCCCAATTTGTTTCTTTTCTTTTGACATCCGCCCTTTTCTTCTTTTACGAATCCAAAATCACACCCCTCATGGCCAGCATTAGGGAATGACCTACTGCAGAGCCAACACTTAACATTTCACTGTAAATGATAGACAATATATATAATATTATTAAAAAATGGTTTGAAACTGTCGGTTTCGGGTCAGTTTTGAAAAAATGAAAACCATAACCAAACCGAAGAGTCCCTAATTACGTATACGGTTACGGGATCGGTTCGGCCGGTTCCAGATACCGATGGTTCCACGACCGATCCAGTTCTCAACCGACCATATTTATTCTCAACTTTAAAGTATCATGATCCTTTCACCAATCCTATGGTGGCACATCCAGAGACATCACATCTCTACGTCTATAGGCCTTATGAGTAAAACCAAACTGAATTTATGAGTAAAACGAACTTGTAGAACACAGAATTTTGTATTTGATTCGCTTTGCTGACAGGTTTACTTTCTCTGCTTGAATCTTCCAATTCCATCGATTGAGAGATCAAACCCCGTTTTTGTAATGCATTCTTTTAATCCAATATAGTTTTATTCCTAACAACTTATTAAGCCTTTGCATCTAGGGATTTCTCCCAGCGTACTTCAATCTTGGGATGGTAGGGGTTAAATATACTCGATAAAAATAAAAGAAACATAAGGACAATCAAATGAAAACTCCTTGTCAACCTAGAGCCAATCATGTACAAGTTGGCAAGAATGTTAAAAAAATCCAAGACCTAAGTTGAATCTTAATAAGGTCATGGCATTTAGAGCCACACACTTGGTATCATCTTATTAAAGAAAAAGTATTCAGAGGGGTCTATGAAGTTTGCTAGGCATCCACCATTAATCTATAGTAAGATGGACGGCTCATATCACTTGAGAAGATCACGAATTCATAGAGATTGCTTATAGCCTAAGTCAAGATGTATGGTTCTTATTATAAGGTTTAAGCCTATATGTAACAATATAAACTCAATTGCAAATCATCTTTTGGAATAATGGTTGGCTTTAGATCTATAGCATGTTTTTATTATGCTAAAAGACTTTTCCCCCTACTAGATTAGACTTGCCAAGAGAGAACCATCCTCTTCATTAGATTCGCTCCATCCATCCCACCAATTCTTTCACATCTGTTCCTTATCTCCTTCACCATAAATTCCATTCATTTATGTATTTATTGACCAAAACCTTACATATTCTCTCTCTACCCAAGCTCATATTTACTTACACGTAGCACATTCACTTCCCACTTACCTTTTCTCCCTCATAAACAAATAGTGAAAGCAATCTCTCTCTACACATGCCAAGAATTTCACAAAGTAAGTTTTCAAATCTCCGTTTTATATTTATCAAGCGAGCAACTTGTACAAATTTCAACATACCATAAACAAATCTATCATCTACAATATTTTCAAGCAAACATGTTCATCTTTATCATTCTAAATCTATGCTCTCACATAACTCATAGCACACATACAAGACTTGCATAAAACACGCATAATTTAAAGTAATTATTAAAAATGTGATGAATAAATTCATAGTAGTTTATTAAAGTATTTATAAATTTCATACAATACATGCACATTTAAATCATGTTGAAATGGATGAGTGGTTATACAAGAAAGGACTATACATAATGAGGTTACTAGAAACAAATTAGGAATGGCACCAATAGAGGATAAAACGAGAGAATATCGTTTAAGATGGTTTGAACATATATAAAGAAGATCAAAATAAAAACATGTAAGAAGGTATGAAAAACTAAATTTTGAAAGTATTAAAAGAGGTAGAGGACGATCACAAAAGTGTTGGAAAGAAACAATAAAGAATGATCTAGCTTATTGTGAGTTAATTGCTAATATGACACATGATAGGGCTCTATGAAAACAAAGAATCCATGTAGCTGACCCCGTCTAGTATGGGAAAAGGCTTAGTTGTTGTTGTTGTTGTTGTTGTTGTTGTACATGCACATTTAAGTCACGTAAACCAACTCCAAATATGCTCCTAGAAAGAAAAGAGTATCCAACTCCCTCAGCATCCAACCATCGAATTTTAGAACCTAAATAAGCATAGATCAGCATAAGCTATAGCCTACTTAATAATGAGCATGAGGGTTCAAACCGTTCACATATTAGAGTTGAAACGACTTCAAGAAATTAATATAAAAATCTAGATCCTAATAAAGACTCCTGAATTCAACTTTGCTGCCCAGATCCCCTTAATTTAAGCACTAGAATTAATAAAATAATAGTTAAGTGCATTCTAACAAGAATCATCTAATGCTTCAGACTGTGCCCAATCAGGCCGTGATTCCCTTGAAATGCCAGAAAAGCTAAAATTGGATCTTAAAATAGGTCTGGAGCCAACCAGATCTGAACCACCTTAATTTAAATGGGTTTTGACCCGATCTGAAAAATAGAAACAAATCCAAATCCCTATCTACCCATTATAACAAAGGCTCTAAAATAACCGAAGAAACCATAACCAAGTCCAACAACAACTGATGGACTCTTGGACCCAAATAGGGGATCTGGATCCAATTAGTGCACAAATGGGACCCGGTACCTAGATTGATATCCACAATCTGTGATTCAATTTGATATCTCCATACCATCTTTCCTTATACCCCAAGCAAGCATAAAATAGTCGTTAGGTTGTAACCAAACTCAATAATGACCAGAATAGTTCAAAATTTGCCCAAATGAGAGTTCAAGCGGCCGCAGATAGGGATGAGAACAACTAAATATTGTTTACTGAGAGGATGGATCCTTGCCTATATATAGTCACATATTGTAAGCATATACATTTAAAATATTAATGCATAATCTATGTTATCTGCGCTAGTAAATACAAACACACAGTTTTAGTACTCAAGCAAATTCACATATGTAGGAACATGCACATCATTTATATACACATTACTATCATATACATAGCCATCACAGGTTCCGGTTATGCTGGAACCTGGAACTTGATTCGGCAGTGGAGGGTGGTTCCGATTCCGGAACTGGCCAGATATATTATATTATATAAAGTATATAATATAAACCACATTTGAATTTCAGATTTTATTTTTTAAATATTATTATATATATAAGAGACCTGAGTGAAATAACCCCCCCCCATGATTCAGGTCAGTCTGTCAATTGACAAAGCGGGTGGCGAAACGTTCGTGTCTACATATACATATGAAATATATAGTCACATACTGCTGTCACCGAAACTAGTAAATAGAAATACATATTTTAGTATTTTAGAGAGAGAGTTTCCATGCATTAGCAAGAGAGCGCTTGTCAAAACAATAATCACAACAATGGTTGAGCCTCTTCTCATGCTTATTACTTCCTTTGGTGATCTTCTTCTTCCTCTTTTAACATATTCACCATTTAGTTTCTCACTATCTTCTTAATGGAGCTTCATTTGGTCATTTTTTCATTTATCCATCATCTTAAACAATTTTGTCTTTTTTTATCATTTATTGGTCTTACTTTTAATTTGTCTCTAATAACTTATTAGGAATATGATTTTTCTTGTGTGACTAATCCTAGTGGTAATGGGCGATTAATATGTCTCTAATAACTTTTAATTTGTCTCTAATAACTTTTAATTTGTCTCTAATTGGTCTTACTTATGATTTGTCTCTAATAACCATGCTTATTACATGATCTTACATAGTTATGTACTAACCGTTTAAATTTAGATGGATTAGAGGGATCTAAGCAAGGAAACGTGCAACTGATAATGGGCGATTAATATTTAATTAGCACGTATTCAAGGTTGATTGTGCATATCAACTAATAAGAAAGTCGAAACAATGTGCTTGCATGCTTGTATGGGCGATTAATATTTGAACTTTAAACAGAAAAGATGAAGATAATTAAGTAAGTATATACTAATATATTTATTTAAAAAGAAAAATATGGTTAGGCAAAAAGCAACCCAGTGAGAATCCGTCCCCATATGTGCAGACCCTTCTCATGCATGGTTGAGTACAACGTGCTTGCATGCTTGTATTGTTTCCGTCAACCTTGTATGGTCTGAAAAGCAATGTGGTTGATCAGAACGGAGCACCTTCATCGCCTTCTCCCTCTTCCTCTCTCTTTCTCTCTCTCTCACTTGCAGGAATTTCTGACACCATTTCCCTTCAAGTCAAAATGGATGGCATCTGAGGGATGATTATAAGATCATGTAGGTTTGTTTAGCTACCGATAATCTGAGCTTCTGTAGATATAAAAGAGACATCACACTGGTTCTTCAAGCGTGGATAAACACACACACGGAGAGAGACAGAGAGATGTGGGGAAAACTTCGTGTGGAGCAAAACGTTACGTCTCACCAAATTTTTTCCTTCCATGCATACTTGTACTTAATTTACTAATACTAATAAATCAAGATTGTTTTCATCTAAATTGCTAGATGAAACTATCCAACCATTCTTATGTGTGTTGGGAGCACCCTACCATTACCACATATATAAATGAGTCTAGTTTTTACCACCTAGGCGAGAATTGGGCTCATAGTTGGCCACCCACATCGTGCCACGTTCCTAATCCTCGTTGACTGTGAACTTAAGATGAACAGTATTCATAACCAATATAATTCAAAATAATCTACCTTCAACTAAATTTTATTGTCTAATAATATTAATGAGTAAAGGTCAATCATGAATGAAAAGTATATATTAGCTATGTTAATAAGCTCTCACCATCTACTCAACTAAGAACTCCAACTCCATGTTTACTCTTGCGCATG
This sequence comes from Brasenia schreberi, assembly GCA_036023115.1. NCBI lineage: Eukaryota > Viridiplantae > Streptophyta > Magnoliopsida > Nymphaeales > Cabombaceae > Brasenia > Brasenia schreberi. Next base: position 8,002,404 of record JAYKKT010000063.1, read on the forward strand.
GTTCTTGGAGCAACTTACCTTTGGCTTATATGTAAATTACAAAAAAGAATGGGTTGAACATTCCAGCACGTGCCAAATATGCAAATTCCATTGAAAGATACATTTTTCGCAATAAATTAAATCTTTCCTCAATCTTATGCTATAATACGTATATATATCCAATAACTCGAGCAATGGTCCATAAAGGTTATAAACTAAACCTTTTCTCTACTAGACCATACTCTAAACTGGTACAAACACTGATTTGCACCTTCTTATAGAAGGGACAATGAATACATTTATGACACACTAGTGTCTAATACATTGATCTTAAAACATTCAACTCCTAAAACATGAAAATATGTATTGTTTCCCATAAAATCACGATGTTTCCCATATTGATATCGTTTTAGTCAATATCACATCACACTTATTCTTGCCAATGTGTCAACTTGCACCAAAGTCTACCCACCATTAAGGGATATCAATCACATTAAGTAGAACTCTAAAGTTTTTCCAACTTAAAAACAGTCTCTAGTTATCATAATCTAACAATCTCTTAGTAGACAAGAATAGAGCCCCACAACAAGTTCTACCAGTAACTCTCAATAGATAAAGAATATGTGCACTAAGTAAAACAAGTGCACTGAATAACAATTGAAGCAATTCCTTGTAACTATACAAGTTTATTGCAGTTCTCGAATAAATATGTACTAGTGAATGAGTTAAGCTAAGTCATTATTAATGCACAAAGGGATCAACTTCAGCAAATTGGAAGGCTTCTTCAATTCCAAGAAGTTCGTATTCTTTTTTATTTAAAAATATCCTTCTTGTGAGTACAAAGAAAAAGGAGTAAACTTTCTCTAATGTAAAGATAAGGACAAAACAACCTTCTTGCAAACTCGGTGAGTGATCGTTTAATAATGTCAGAGAACACTGTACTTTCAGAAAGATCAGGTTGTTTCTGTGAAAGATAAATCAGTTGTACTGGTTTATAATATAATAAACAGTGACAAAGTACCTTACTAAATATAGCGTACAATAAATCTCCAATTTCAAAGCCCAACAACTTTTGAATCTCGCACAGGACTTCAATTAAAATAAAGAAAGTAGTTACGTAACTATCAACTCTAGTCAAACAAGATTTCTTTAATTTTATACTTAATGTACCATTAAATGCAAAGTGCTTTATCACCTCAACTATTTATCTTAGTTGAGATTTGAATTAAAAGTATAGTTTTACTTTGTATTTAATCTACCATTAAATACAAAGTGCAAATATATATATATATATATATATTATATAATATTTAAAAACAAGTGAATAAATTAAACCACATGTCGCCTTGTTTTATAAGGGGGAGTTGTTTTACTACTTACATATATATATATATATATATATATATAGAGAGAGAGAGAGAGAGAGAGAGAGATTCATATTCAACCCCATTCTTCTCAATTATTTTTACCATTTTATTCCAACGATCGATGGTAGAGTTCGAGTTTTGGGAGTATGAATCAGATTGAGCTTATATACCATATATATATATATATATATATATATATATATATATATATATATATATATATATAAGTATTGTATGTGTAGGGACAAGTTTTGGGTCGGGATGGATCGGGGCATGTTATCCCGTGCACTTTCTCAAACCTGATCGGTTCGAGTATTGTCCATCCCATTCGGGACAGCATTGAACGGGTCAGTTCAAAATTGCCATCCCTACGGATTCTACCTGGTTTTTAGAGTAAAGCCGAGAAAAGAAGAGAGGGAGAGGGGAGGAGGGGGGGCGGGGGGCAGAAGAGCCAGCCGATGTCTGAGACCTAATTTGAGCTCGGTGCCATTAGATTTGTATAGATAGAAAGAAAATCAAACCATTTTATTTTGGTCGTCACCACTAGTGAGTATATGTTCCCTTCTCCCTCCTTTCCTCTTTTGTTTGAAGAGGTGCTTTGTCAAGAAACGGAGAAAAAGTGACAAGCTCTCGCGGAAAGAGAGGAAGGAGGAACCTGAAACCTTTTGTTGGGATTCTGGCGGCGAAGGAAAAAGAAAAGGTTTCTTGCGAGCAAAATCGTGAAGAAGAAAGGAAAAAGAACGGGCATGGGCGAGTTGCCGTCCTCCTATGTAGTTTAAGCTGTTGGAGAGATACTCAATGACTCTTAGGGTAATGAGTTCGAACCACACTGTGAGCGCTTATGCCTCGTTGGATTCCCGTTGAATCCAAAGATATTTACAAAAAAATAAACCACTTCCCAAAATCGGTATGATTTAATTAACAAATATAATCCACGTATTTAAGAAGAGGGCCCACCTTCCTACAATGTTTATCTTGAGATCAACATATCAATGGCCTTACGTGTTAGTCTCCAAGAAAGAATGTCCTTTAATGCTTTGTACTGTTTTCATCAACCATGTATTGTCTGAAAAGGAATGTGGTTCATCAGAACGGAGCACCTTCATCGTCGTCGTCGTCTCTCTCTCTCTCTCTCTCTCTCTCTCTCTCTCTCTCTCTCTCTCTGTGATGGCGAACAATAGCCCAAAAGGTTTCATGGATGGTCTCGTCAAACGGCTCCTCTTATGCACTTCCATAGCTACCATATGTTGGATAGTTTTTGATCTTCGCTTCGCCATGAATTCCTCCCTCTCTTCAATCGTCAAGGTCTATCATGATGAGCCATTGCCTTCCTTACAAGGCACCAACATCACGGGAAGAAATTCCATCGTCTCCTTTCGAGATTATCTTCGCTGCATCAGGTAAACAATCAAACATCACCATATCGCCACTGTTTTTTATTTTACCCCTTGTTATCAAGTTATTCTACTTCTTTAGCTTAAGGTCGCTAGCCATTGCTGACCGTAGGCCATGGGGGGCAGTCATCCAAACTTAGGTTTTATGGTGGGCTCTTGCAACCCGTCGAACAACATTCATTTCTTTCGATAACTACCAATTAAAGCTGATGGGTTTTCGTGTTGATGTGCCTTGAATCTGTGATGGACACTAATCATGACCCGATCCAAAAAGCCCATATTACAAACGGAATCCAACATGAAACCTAGAGGCTCGTGTTGGTCAACACGGACCTCGTGGGGAGAAGTGTGGGGTGTATAGTAGGCGACCCATATAAAAGGGATGCGGGCACGAATGGTTTGTGCTTCTAAAACGTATTTTCTCAACAGTTCATAGCTGTTTTTGTTTTTTGGGCAATGCAAATTCTTGCGGATGTTGGCGATGATCATGTTGATAGAACTCCTGTTGTATACAATCTTCGCATCACATCTCTTATATCCTCACTTGATGAAGGTCGTGAGTTTGATTCCCAGGGCGTGCATGCCTGGCCTCATGTTTTAACCAGCCCAACCAAAGAAATTATCTCATAACTATGCTTCAAATACTTTTTATGTGAGTTGGTGGCATGTTACTGTTGCAATGATGATGTTCACTGCATTGAATATATAGCTAATTGGCTAACTTCATGACCAGTGAGTCCGGGAGATGGATCTATGATGCAACGCCCAGGCACATACCTTGGAATTATGCGGGACATACATGGTCAACAGATTGTGACCAGAGGCACCCTGGTTTGAAAGGAGAAGCTGCTGAGCAAGCACCAGTCACCGCTCAAAATTGGACGGTAAATTTTATTTGCTCTTGGTAAATTTTAACCGGAGAAGCTGCTGAGCAAACATCTAGCACGAGATCAAATCCCCGGATTTGCGATCTAAAGCATTCAATCACTCCCTGATTGTCTTGGAATTGAATAAATAACACAGCAGCTTGATCAATGAATTGACTTGTTAACTTTGAAGCCAACTCTGACTCCTGCACTTTTGCAGGTAAGAGAGGTACTGAAATGGGCATGGGTAACCAATGAGACATGCCCGTTCCAACCCGTGAATCGAGATGAGCTCTGCATGCTTATAGGCGCAAGAGGCAATATGATGGTAATTGGTGACTCCATTAACCACCAAATTCAAGTGTCAATTATAAACAACCTCATTAAGGACCCAAATGCCCAAAAGATTGTTAAGGACGAACAGGATATCTGCACAATATGTTCCGGGTTTCCAGTATGTGGCGACGTGCTCGGAAATGGTGGAGAATTCAATGTATCATTTGTCAGGAATGAAAAAGTATCGTTGGTTGAGAAACCTCATACTCCTTTTAGGTGGCATCAAGAGTGGCCATGGAAGAATCTTATTAAGGAATGGAATGTCAAGACATTGCTAATCAACAGAGGAGCCCACTATTTTCGTGATGAGATACTCCTGCCAGAATTGAACTCAACCTTTTCTTTTCTAAAAAATAATCATCCTGATCTTTTGGTGATTTATAGAAACACACCACCAGGTACTTAACTTCCATCCCTATGTGTGTGTGCGTGAGCGCATGCATGTGTTTTATTCTCAATTGTGCATGTCTAAGCATTGTCAGTCGATTAAATGAAAAAAAAATATTAACTGTTCTAGCCCATCAACCATGCCCCAAAATGGTCAGCAAGAAGAATCACTAATTGGCTGATATGCCAACATCCATGACACGCTCTCTGCAGTCGGCGAAGAGTGCTAGATTGTTTGGTTCTGTCGCGTTGCAGAAGACTCAGATCAGAGTCAAACTTAACGAGCTAGCATCCATTGGACAAAAAAAATCCTTCTAGAGCAGAAGGATTTAACAAAGAAAGCCACAGATAAACCTCTGTGAATATCTAGCAAGAATGCTACTTTCATTTCTTTGCTCCTACATGTATGTCGAGCTCTTCTACCCCTGTATCCGTTTCCTGCAATGCGTCAAACTCTAACACGGACAAGAAGATTATGTTGGATTTCTCCAACCATTCGAGAAGCAGTTTGACGCGAAATTTAATCAAATTAATATATGTTCAACTAGATTAGCATCTTATGAGACAAGCCTGATTTCATAAGCTTAAGAAACCGACGGCCATTAACCTTCCATCTCGATAGGGCAGATGCTTATGCCATAAGGGCTTGTCTTACGGCATCATTTTCTGCTGATAAATACTAAATTGTATTTTTCTTTTAGGTCACATGAATTGCACTCCAGATATGACAAGGCCTTTGGAAGGGAGGCAGAACTTTAGCATCATCAACGAGCATCACTGGGGAGATCTTGCGAGGCAGAACCGTCTTGTCGAAGCTCTAGTGGAGCAATTTGGTTTCATTTACATTGATGTAGACTCGATGCTAAGCTTGAGACAAGATGGACATCTGAGACGTGGCGATTGCCTGCATTATTGCGTACCCGGCCCCCTTGATTCTGCAGTTCAGCTTCTCTACAACGTATTAAAGGCCATCCCTCGTTTTAGCACTTAACCATTATCTTGCATCAGCACCACTGGATTGCAGCTGATCATTGATTATTGTTCTTTTACTTTAATAAACTACATATTTAATTTATTTTTCTATTCAAACTATGTTATGAGGGGGGGGGTGAACCCAATATATGCATGACTTCGAGGTTAGAACTCTTATCATCGACGGCTATGTTGGCCATTTTCTTGTGCAGTAGCATCCATGGGGAGTCGAAGCCTTGATGCCCCGGCAAGCGGGTAGAGGCCTTTCTACTGTGAACCTGACGAACTAATTTATCATTTGTGTTGATTAAGCACCATTTTTTATCTTTGGCAATATGTATATCGGTGGAACTTTCTATGTACTTCAGTTTACTGCAATATTTGTTTGAACGGTCAGTAAGTTTGAACCAAAACTAAAGTAGTCTCAAAACTGGTGCTAACTGGAACTGCGAATTCAATATAGTTTTTAGACAACTTATTGAACCCCTTGTTATTTTAGCACTATCAACTTCTTAAAAGACAACAAAAAAAATTGAGATCAAACCCTATTATGGCTCCTCCAATTCCATCGATTGGGTTCGAACCCCGTTTTTGTAATGCATTCTTTTAATACAATATAGTTTTATGCCTACTGGATTTAGACAACTTGTTGAAACATCGCCGGTTCATAACCAGCCCGGCTGTTCAAACCGGAATCGAACTGTTCTCGAAACTGTCAGTAACTGAAACTGCCTAAAAACCAAAACCGACGGTTTTAAATGGTTTGTTAATAATATATATTATTACATGCACCTCTTCTGTACATGTAATAATATATATTACATAAATAATATATATTCTTTTAATAATATATATTACATACGATGACATATCTTGAGGTGTGGCTCAACGGTAGATAGTTATGGGAATAATGCACCTCTTTTGTACGGGTGTCCTCAAATAATAAAATAATTTAAGGCAAGTTGGGAAAACTGTATTCATATATCTTGTTTCAAATGGAGAAATTAGAATTCGATTATTTTTCTAAGGAGAAGACTAAAAACAATCAAATGGGACAATGTAAGATAGCCATGTGGTAAGACCTGCCGTCGATTAAAAATGGACGTCTTCTTCCAAGGAGGTTGATGAATTTCCCACTGCATAGGTTTTTCTACCTCTTGGTTGCAAAACAACTCCCATGGATATCCAAATCATGGGATATGTTGGCATACTTCTACTCCCAAGGGTACTATCATCCTCACAGTAGAGATGGTCATATTGTCCATCAAGCCCGGTTCCATGTTATGGATATGGACTCCTCATACAACCTTCTCTTAGGTTGCCCTTGGATTCATGATTTGAAGGTTATATCATCCGCTTACCATTAACGCATGAAGATTCCCTAGACCTGCCAAACTGTCATAGTTATATCTGAAGATAGTGTCATCCATCTCACTGGACACGGAGTCGCTATTCTGACCTCTCATTCCTTGTATCTCGCCCTAAAAAGCCTAGCCCATCCTTTCCAACTAAGTCTCCTATGGCTTCTACTCCCTCTTTCTAAGTACTTATCATAGATCACACTAGTAGGCCTAAGGTTTTCTCGTTGGGAGAGCATATTAATAACTCTTCTCTCCAATCTTGTCCTGAGTACTCAACTTTTATTTGCTTTAGGAAGGCATAAAGGATGCTCCTCTCCATGGGTATTCTTCCTTTCAAGGTCTTTGTACCCACTCAAAGGACCCTTCCATACTCGTGGAACCTAAAGTCTATTATGGTTGATATGGCTTAGGTTACGATTCTCGAAGTAAACCAAGACCTCATCCTATTTGTCCTGTTTAGATATAGGGGTATACCTGCTGTGACCTCTCATCCGTCTTCTATAGTGACAAAATTAATGATAACCTTGAGTTTAACTGTTACGACATAAAATTTTGATTCCTCAAATATAAAGCAACGGCCACCCTGCAACAAAGACAACAAGAGCTGTCCATCGCAATGTTTTAACAAGTGTATTGGTGCCCATATTGTACTGGACACTGATATACCCACATTGTATCGTACCATACGATGTGGTACAAATATTTTAATTTCTTGATTAAAAATCAAAAAAATATTAATAAATCTAAAAATACAATAATTGAAATGAATGAACAAAACATATATATCACAATCAACATTAAGCAAAATTGAATCCAAAAGCTTGATTTAAAATAGATAATTTCTAATAAATGACTATGACTACAAGAATATTCAGAGTGATTATGAGAAGAGAACACTTTATCACTCTAAGGCTGAGCATAACAAAGTTAAATAACATGTAATAATAAACAATCATCCATAACGTGAATATTTAATACCTTTAATAAACAACAATGTTACAAAGTTACAATCATCCATACTAGAATGTTACAAAATTACAGTTACATTTACAGCAACCATCCACCACATGGACCATAATCAACAAATACACTGCAATCGACATAGTCAGGATCACCATCACCATCATCATCTCCTCACTCTTCTTCCTCAAAAATTTGATTCGCCCATCCAACACCTTCATCTTCATCATTATTTCCAACTTCAAGTTCTGCTTTGACTTGGAGTACCCTTTAGTTTTCATCCTCTAAATTGATGAGGAGCTCCTCCTCTTCGACCCAATCATCAATAATATCAATATTTTTGTAGCTCAGTGGATCATATGACACCTTCCTTGCCCTTCTTGCATCTTTTTGTATTTGTTTGGTAAAGAAAGAATATCCAAATTATCAAGAATATCAAATGCAATATAGTCATCAATCATTCATTATTAATAAGAAAGATCTAGGGAGCAACAATACATATTTTTTAAAATTGTTGCATTTGCCTTAACTTCATGTTATATATAATGAATACCAAATAACGTAGTTGAGCATGCTCCAATCTATTTCTCTTTTTCTTATCAATGCATTCGAAAAAGCTCTAATTTCCCTCGTATCCACTCAAACTGCATAATTGGTTTAATATATGTTGAGAAAACCTTGACAAGTTTGGTGCATGTATATCAAAGCGAGTCCACCATTTATCTGAAATAAAATATGATAATGATTAATAAAAAACACTCATCGCCAGTATAGAGGTGAGGATAGGTATACAAAAGCGGAGTTGGATTGTAATTAGCCTTCTAAAATCTCCAAGACTATGTATATACTTGCTTAACTCTAAATGAATATTACAACGAGTAGATGAATTTTGTACAAAGTTAATTACATTAAATATACTCTTTTTCACTTCTTCTTCCTCTACAAAGTTGGGAGAAAATCGAATAGAATAGAAATATACATCAACATATAAATCATGATGCATTTGACAGTTCCAACGTGATCAATTATCTTCCAAACCTTTTTTACAAGTGACCAATTGTAGTTAAGGTTTGCTTAGATTTTTAGTTTTGTCCTATCAATAATATCATATATATAAGGCATTGCAGGCCTATCTTTACTATCCACTATCTTCATTACCTTAACTAAAGGTAAATCATCCTAAAAAATTTGTTATAATTTTTTCAAAAATCAATGTTGAAAATAATATCTACCACAACAATCCCCTCCCTCTTTCTGAACCAACTAATAGAGTCTCATTCATCAGATGTAAACATTTTTTCAATGCATTTTTCAATATGACAAGACTTTGCATAGTAATGACATTCATAGCAAATTTTATCAATGAAGGCTTAATCAATTTCCTTCCACCTGTATAGATTTGCATCAAATACAATATAGAAAAATAATTATAAATAAACTTTATGATATTTCTACATACATCTATAGTCCCTAATATTTCATCCATTGCACTTAAATCGTTAAACATTAGGTCTATGCAATGTGCAATACATGGAGTCCATACTAAGCATGAATGATTCGACTCAAATATCTTACCAACTGATCTAAAATTTACAGCATTGTCAGTAATGAATTGAACAACATTTGAAATACCTACCTCAAAAACTTCTTGAAAAATAGGAAAAAAGTATCTATAGTTTTATCAATATAAGACAATATGATTTCAAAAATAAAATCCTCTTGGGAAAATAGACCACGAAGTTTACCAAATATGTATGTTGACTATTTGTCAAACCATCAGCCATAACAGAATATCTCATATTCTTTTATGACTCCTTAAATTTAGAACTCCATTCATTAACAATATAAACCCATTTCTACAGTAATCTACCCCTCAAAGCATGATAAGTAGGGACTCTATAACTCGATCTCATACTCACAATAACATATGTCATACTTTGAAATGAAAATAAGTTTACAACATTAAAAGAGAGACAATTTTCATAAAAAAATTATACACATTTCAAATTTACTTTCTTAATTACCTCATTTGAAAACATAGTTAATCTAATGCCTAGCTGAGCTCTAGGAGTCGTACGTGAGGGAGATACTTGTAGCTCTGGCTACTTCTTTAGTACCTCTCGCAGGCATCGGGCGAGTAAGAGCTCTTATAGTGGAACAAGAGCTAACTCTACTGCTACTACCACTAGAACTTATACTCTTTTCTTTTTCTCACTTTCACCTCTCTTCTTCAGTTGTCTATTCTTCCATCTTAGTTGCACCATGAAATTCATCATTGAGCATCTCTTTGGAAGCATCTTCAAATGGTTGAGACATATCTCAACCATCTATTTCTGATATCTCTCACCCTTAATCTCTTACTCTCCTTTGAATCCTCCAATACTTGCTCAATCTCGTACTTCACTACTTTGGGAACCTAAAGACAAGCACTAGCATGTTTTCTTATTCTCGCAAGGTAGTGTTTCATACGAGAAATACCACCATGCTTTATTGTATTATAAAACATGCACTTGTTCACAAGTCTATTGCCTTCGTACATCGGGGTGCAATATTTTTATTTCGGATCTATCCGATCAAAAGTCATTAAGACCGAGTAAAATGTAACAATCAACAAGAAGAAAACAGCTTTGTAGAGGTTAAGAATCACAAAATCTGTAAAACTCCTAAATTTTTTAAGTGAAGAATCTGGTAAAATATAAAAAGAAAGAGGTATACTACAGATTTGAAAAAAGCCCTATAGATGGGAGTTGGATTGGGTAAAAAACTTGAGAATCTTTTGAATAAACCATGAAATCAACAAGAACAATGATAGAAAAAAGATTTTGAAACAAGAAAATGATATGAAAAAGGGTTTGGAAATAAGCAGAAGTGATTTTCACAACTTCGAATTCTCAAAATTTATACCTAAAAAATCAACATCGACTCATACGATACATGTTGTATCGTACGATACGATATAGCCGATATCATACAATACGATATGATACAATATGATAAATCGCTTCTTGTGATACATGCACTAGTATCATATGATACGATACAATTTTTACAACATTTGTCCATCGTTTCTTGGATGAACGATAGGATACATTTTCTTGAATTGACAACAAATCAAAAATCTGCAAGAGATCAATGAGATGAAATTAGATTCACATAATACTTGAATCCCTCTATTTTCGATGGTGCACATAATCCATCTGCAGACATGCGTCATAATGCAACATGGGAAATTTGAGAGCCTTCTCTATCTAATCGCAAAATAAAAATAAAAATCTAGTATGATACCAAGAAGTAAAATATAATGAAGATAGCAAACCAATAAAGGAGGACATTGTATCATCATCGGGCACTATCGACTGCATCCCAGGTACTGAGTGGGTGGCATATGGCAAATATTAGATTCACATCAATTGATAACATCAGGGAGGTGTAGTATTCCCCTGACAATTTAAATTGTTTTGCATTGTTGAAAGCATGTAGTATCCCCCTAAATCGGAGTACACCTCTTTTAACCATAAAGTAGGACTTCACCGTAATAGGCACAACAGCAACAACAGAATTATGCCTTTTTGCGGCATGTAACAATGCATGTGACATGCTAAAGGGATTGAAAAAAACCAAATAGCAATGTAAGTCAGTTCTATTAAAACCAGAAGCATAAAGCAGATATCTAAATTATTGAATAATTTCAACACTATCCTCCTCAGTCATGGAACCAGTTAATATTCAAGATTTCAACCGATTGGCCTATATGCATATTGAAAACCAGCAAATGAGTATATAAGACATCACGATTCCAAACCGTGAATGCTTTATGAAGAGATAAAGCTAAATAAATGCAAAAGTACAAAGAACCCAATTGACATACTTAGATAATGCCAAAGGACATGAGACTGAAAATGTTTCTTGATTTTTGACTTCTGAATTTTCTGCAACATAGAAAAATAACATTCAAGTTGAATATGAGAAGTAAAATCACTCCATAATAAGAGTAAAATATTTTAAACCTGAGTGATAGGTAATTGAGAATTATTTTCATCATCAACAACCTCCTCATTGTCAATACACGAAGGCGGAGAATGAATAGGTAAGGTTCACATATACATATATGTGTAAATCAATGGAATTTATAATAAATAAAATATCTATAAATTTCAAAGCAAAAGAATTATATATATTAAAATTGTCAATACATTTAATATTTTCCCACAACTCATTGTGAGCATACATCAAGGCTTCCAACATCTTTAGATGAAGTCTACTCTAATGAGGACTTATGCACTTTTCACTTATACTAAAAGCAATCTCAAATACTATGGTAGAAACAACAATAACAAGAATGTCACTTGCTATCCATTGTGATTGTAAACACCCAAAAAAAATTCAAAATAAAAAATTTTCATCCTTTAGAAATTTTGTCTTTTTTTGGCAGCTTTAGGTCTTTTAAGGATTTTTCAAATAAAGATACCTTAAATGAATTTATTTTAATGTTATATTGCATCTCTCTCGAAAAAAACCCAATTTAGACAAAAGTTCATAAAAATAACTATTTTACCCTCAAGACCAAATTGGCAAGATTTTGCTTTTCAAATGATTGCTTTTAAAGAAAGTATGATTTTAAACAATTCTTTTTAAAGAAACAAATAAAAATGAGAACATTGAGAATTAAACCCAAAAATGTTTGCAAATTTATAAATTTAAAAAATTCTGAAACCCCTGAAGTTCAAATTAAATCCAAATCAGACCTTAGAAATTCACCCGATTGATAATAGTCTCATTCTCAAACCTGATATCCAAGGGTTAAAGTAGTTTGATACCTTACACCTATTAAAGTGGTTACAGTGGTTTGATACCCTACACCCGTTGAAGTGGTTTGATACCCTACACCCATTTAAAGTGGTTAAATGGTCAAGGTGGTTAAAGACTTATTCATGGAGCGAAAGTAGGTCACCCTTGCAAACAGCAACTGGGAATGAAACCCAGTACTTTCTAAAAATAATATTTGAAGATTTCATTTAATTTGATGTTTCAAATATAAAAATATTTTGTTATAAAGTGTTTAAAATCATACTTGCCATATATAAAACTCGGACCACAAGGAGGCAAATTCCCCGAAAAGAGGAGGAGGTATGAACCAAAAAGGCAATGACCTAGCACTTGCCAATTTCAGTATTGTTGGGCGAGGTAATCTGCCATTTTTAGTTTAAGGTATTAGAAAGGAAAGTCGACGCAAAGAAAGGAAAGTCAACATTCAAGAAGGGAAGTTGGCATCAAGAATGAAAAGTCGATGTTCAAGAAAGAAAAGTCAACATTTAAGAAGAAAAGTCAACGTCAAGAAAAAAAGGTTGGCATCAAAAGAGGAAAGTCGGCGTTCAAAAAAGTAAAGTCGGCATCATCCACGAAAAAGGAAGATGATACTCGATTTGGCAAGTTGTGATGCTTAATTTGGTAAGCCATCAAGAGGAAACTTATCAGTTTAAGCATAAATGAATCATATGACCTGCCATAGGTGACCTTGATACATAATTTGGAAAGTCATGAAGGCATAAAAGGTTGGTCAGTTCTATCAATACTTACCTACCTAGTTCAGTATCAAAGGATTAAGCAACTTAACTTATCAAGCTTCATCAAATGAGCTTCACTTACCATGTCAAGTATATCAGCCACCTTGAATAAGTCATCCAACCTTTCCTAGTCAACCGAATTGAGTAAGTAAATAGCACATGGCCCGCATCAAGTTAAGCCAACCTCGGTATAGACAGCAGAAGGCCAACAACTTGGCCGAAATCATCATGTCCACATATTGAAGCAAATGCCTAATGCAAGATTAGAACAAAAAGACTATATTGAACGAAGAAGGGCGCTCATACCTAAACAATAGGCATAATTCTTTGCTTGTCTTCGAAAGTGGATTCGATAGTTACTTCGATACTCTCTGACTTCTCTTATCGTTAAGTGAGAAAAAGAAAGTGAACGAATGTGACTTGTCTTGGCCCGAGTCGACAGATATCTTGCCTTTTTTCCAGTGATTCAGCGAGGAGTTACTTCGCTTCCACCGCTTCCACCGCATTGTAAGGTAAGCCCACTAAGACTTTCGGTAAGGACTCAACACTTTCTGTAAGGTTGCTTGCTAGTTTCACTCACCTTGGCCGAACACACTTACCTTGGTCGAACCCACTTACCTCCACCAAACCCAACTGCACTTACCATATCATACCCCACCCGATTTTTAGAAAGAAAGGCAAGCACCCACTTACCATATCAAATGGAGTAGATTTTTGGCAAGAAGGGTCAGCATTCACTTACCATTTCAGCAATTTTCAATAAGGCAACTTTCCTTACAAAGAGTTGTAGCAAAGAGGTAGCCCTTTGCCTATAAAAGGGGCCTCAAGGGGGATGCAAAACATTAATTTGAGTTCAATTAATCTCATCATATCATCAAGCAAGTCACAAATCGTCCAACCATCAACCAAATTCATGACCAAGAGAAGGCGAGAAAGAGAGGAAGAGGGAGAGGGAGAGGAAGAGAGAAAGAGAGAAAGAAAAAGGGGAGGTTCGCCACCACAAGCCGTCGCCCGATCCTTCCACCATAGGTCCACTCTTTACTTTTTTTTAATTATTAACTCTTCTTTCATTAATATTAATGGGGTTGTAATTAAGGAGCTCATGTCTCCACTATGATGTATTAATCAAGGTTTATATGTTGCCCCGTCTCTTTTTCATTCATGAATTATCTATTATATGTTTAAATTTCGATTCTTTCTACTCCATAAGATTATATACCACTTAATTCCCTCTATTCTAATGTTGTAATTAGAATTTTGATTAATTTAAATGGTTGTAGATTAATTTTAATTTAAACGAAACACATGCACGAATCAGAAAAGCCTTCTGCATGTTGCACCCATCCAATAAATGATTTTTATCTCTTCACACCTTGCTCCGAATGTTCTGAAACTTTGTAAGTCTAATCTTAACACACTTTTAATTAATATTGCAAGAATTTTAGGCTTATGAAACATCATAAATAAAATTAGAGAATAAAATAAAAATATATTCAATAAAATCTGAAGTTCCTGCAATAGAGGTTAGGTTATTATCTCATATCTTTGTACACAATGAACCATTTTAATTGAAAATAGTCTCATTGGAAATATGAAAACTGTACCTTTCCAACAACACCAGTTTCATAGAAATCATAAATCTGAGTATAAAGATACAATCATTTTTCTAAACCTCTGACTTTCTGGCAAAAGTTTATCCCGAATGTGTAAGGGGGTCTATTTTCTGATTTAATTGTATAAATCTGCAGTATATAATATAAAAATAAAAATAGTTTCTAAATCTTTACAACAAACTCTATTTTCTATAAAAATTTTAGAATTTTTGGAGATTCAGAAGTTGTATAAAAAAATCAGAAACAACTCTTTGAAAACATAATCAATTTCTGTTTTTCAAGACTTAGAATGTTTTTAAGTTAGGAAGTCAAATCACGATTTTGTTAAACTTTTGGAATTGCAAATTGGTTTTGAAAACTTACTGAATCTTGAACGATTTTCAAAGCATCTAGGTTAACCCTTGAGTATCGGTTCAAGAAGGCTTATGTTGAAAAGAATTCACTTATCTAGAATCGCTATTGAAGTCAGAAATCAACTTTGTTAGTTTGAGCAAATTAACTGGCATGCTCACGCACACGATGTAGTTTGAGAATTTAATTTTGAATCTTTACATAGGCTTTGAAATAAAAATTCACTTCTACAATAATATGAGAAATTTGACACCATTTCCAATATATAAAAATTTGGTGTATTAGGGAGTATACCCTTATCAAAGTAATCATCAAACTCTGATGTATTTATTTTAGCAAACAAATCATATTCTCCTAATATATTAATTTCTCCATCTCCAATGACTATTGAATTTGAGTTATTATCCCTTCTCATAAAAACACCATCAACCTTACATTTCTCTCTTTCATGGTCATCTTTCACCTTATATTCTTGCACAAGTCATATTAATAATTTTGAATTCTATCAATTGTTATCTCTATCATCACTATGAATAAAATTGAAGTTAAATTACAAGAACTTCATCTTATATCAAGGATCCAAGACAACTATACCCAAAATTCCATGAGTAACATCTCAATACTTTGTAAACTTTTTCAACATGTGCGTCATCATATCACAAATCACAGGATTTGAGTCATTAATCTACTTTCACAAATGAAAATGGATTTGACAAACATGAGGAAAGTATAAATTTTTAATGGGATACCTAGTATCATAGAACAACTTAGTCACCTAACAAAACAATTTCAACTTCTCACTTAACTGAGTTGATATCACCATTCATTGTTACTTACAAAAATCTTATATTATTAATCATGTATCCTCAAACGAGCAAAGGCATACTTATATTTGATAGCAGTTTGAAGCATTAAATAAATAGAATTCCACCTAATTTGATAAAAGTGACAATTTTTTGGTATATTAAATGTTTAATTATTGAGAACTTTTATCAAACTTTTTTATTCTTTTTTGAGCACTATTTCAAAAGCAACACTATCCTGAATTCTTTCAGTAGTCATTGATTACTTCAAGACTATCCTTAACAATAAAATTAAGAATATGAGTGCAATATCTCATGTAAAATAAAGATCCTTAAAGCAAAAAAGGACACACCTTGAACTTTTCTTAAACATTGTCAATGATGACATCACTGGTAGAACAATTGTCAACCATTACAATTTACAACTTTCAATGAATATTCTAATAAAAAAAATTCTCCAACATAACTTGAGCAAGAGCACTTGTAGTATGTGGAGAATGAATATACATGAACCTGTAATGGTTATATCATGAATAAGACATTGATAATATAAAATTTATAAATTGAACCATCTTCATGATTTGATATGCCTCATTATTAGATTTTGTAACTCCCAAGAATCATCTATGATATAAGTTGTTATTATCATAAATCTCTTTATGGTTCTTGAAAGTTTACATATATGTTGTCATAGCAATTTTCTCATTAAACCTTTCAAAAAATATTGTTGCCTTCTCATGCTCATAATTACATACTTTAAAGTTGTCATGCTTTATTGTACTTTAAGAAACATGTTGAAATAATGGTTGAAGTGTTATGGTATACCTTTGAAAACCTTCATACTCGATAATTGATAAAGGAAACTCATGTAAAACTATCATTGTGGTAAACTCTCTTCTAACCGCTGATTAATTAAATCGACAAATCATGGTCATAATCTCATCCTTTTTCTTTGAATTTTTATCATCATTTGATGTAGATCTTGTTTTTTCCTCTTATAAGCATGTGATCATGTAAATGTTTAGTCCCATTCTTGGTTTCTCTTTTAAGTTTATTTCCATAATAATTGCAAATCACCTTCATAATCTCCAAATTTTTCTCTTATAATGATTTCAAACCAACGAGGTTAGATTTCTTTTTCCTATTATCTTCCAACTCTTCTTCACCTTATTGAGCTTGTTTATGTGGACTTGAACAAGGAGTATGTTCTTTACCATCATTCATTCTCTCAATTGAAATCTCTCACCAGCCGTGGTTTGAAGCTTGCAAACATGTTCATCTTTATTATTCTAAATCTATGCTCTCAGACAACTCATAGCACACATATAAGACTTGCATAAAACATGCATATTTTAAAGTAATTATTAACAAGTGTCATGAATAAATCAACTAGCCGTTTATTAAAGCATTTACAAAAATTTTACACAACACGTGCACATTTAAATCACGTAAACCAGCTCCTAATATACTCCTACAAAGAAAAGAGTAGCCAACTCCCCCAGACGATTCCTCAATCAATCTCCAAAAGGCCATGATCCATATACACCGCAGATGGGATCATATTGGGGAGTGTTTCGTCTCAAGCTATAGAAGCATTAGGGGCAGATGGTGAAGACAGACAGTATGATGGTTTAATTCTGGCTGTTGGGTTTCTGAATGTCGTGAATTTCTGCTTGCTACTTTGAGCACTTGTTTTTTTTTCTTTTTGGTCTAAACCACAGGTCTCCGGAAGCCCACTTGACGACTAATCGGGTTCGAGCTGGGTTGGACATACTTTAGGGGTAAGAGCTCTCCCAGAGCTGGTTTTCTCCATTCACAAGACTCGACGTGAGCCGGGTTGAGCCCACATTGAGCACCCGGAGGTTAGCTCAACAGCAGGGACTCCTAGGGTGCTTGTGCGGGTGCCGGTGCGGGTGCGGGTGCGGGTGCAAGGCTTCGGCCTCCTCTTGTAACCAAATAAAAAAAAAAAGAACTAATAAATGATCTGGTGCAATTGTGCTGGGAGACGGAAGTAAGCTTATTTCTAAACCATAACCCACTTGATTGTGCCTCTCATAGAAGGCACCGACACAAAACTTGTAGGGTAAGTTGACATCCCCACGTTAAGTAGTTCCTTCCAGGTTTGGGGCTTCGGGTACTTTGTTGGCACAGCCACAGCAACGACTGAGGGCAGGTCCAGCCTGTTCTCTTGGCTTTACCAATCCACACCACTTCGTCGGCTACCATCGGCCGGTGTTTCGCCGGAGAAACGAAATAACTAAAAAGTAATACGTACAAAAGTATCACCAATTTGCCAAGTTCTTCATCCATTCTTGTCCTTGCACAACTATTCGAGACCCAAAATCCTTCCACTCTGAAGAGACTTTATTGTGCCTCTAAATAGCTACGAAGGGAAGGAAATTCTTCCTGATTCCCACAAGAGGGGCCATTCTTTTGTGTCGGGACTATTATATAAACCGAGATATTATGCTCTCTCTCTCTCTCTCACTGGTGTCTGTGGTTGATTATTTCAGCCAACTGAATTTGCATCACTGGGTATGGTGAAAATAGGTGTTGACCGTCTCAGAGGCACACCAAATACAGAGGTCCCTCTGCATGACATGTATACAGAGGCCCACCTCTTTAAAACTTCTAGTCCAAAGCTACCATCATATCAAACTATTATTTGGGAGCTCCTTTTCTTTTTTGTTCAAGGGGTATATTCGATTTTACCGTTCACAGTTTGCATCATAATATATCCGACTTTCTGTATATCTTCCTCAATATTGTGCTTGTTTTCTGGTTCTTGCTTCTGTCCTACAGCATGCACAGGAAGTTTCTCAATGTGGCGTGGAATATCTGGTGCATCATTGATCCTTAATGCGAAAACGTGTCTTTTCTTTTCAATGCTGACAGCAATGTTGTTATGAAGAGAGTTTTTCGTATCACGAGAAGCTAAAGAGTTGTATAGTTGTATGTTGAAACGTTAGATAGGAATTCTCTTTTATATTACTCATTTCATAAATGTGGTACGGTCTAAAATACTAGTCGAATTAAAAGTTTTTTGAGAATTGAGTGAGTTTATTGGTAATTGAAAGAGTTCTTCAAGAAATAGGAGAGTTTCTTGAGAAACAAAAAGGTTAAGTTAGATAAGTTATCTTTATGTTAAAAATTAGAATATTAATCTAATAATCTTCTACTTAACTTATGTAACTTATCTTATGCTAAAAATACTTTACGTGGAGCGACCACTATCCAATTGTCAATGAAACTCACTAACCCTATTTTGAAAATAACTATCCTCATTAATATTAGTTATAACAGTAATACAGATGTTTATATTGTATGTCCCTTCCATGCACCAAGATATCTAAGATTGAAATTATAATCAAATGATTTATATGGTGGTAAAACTTTATGAATAAACAAGCCAAATGTCATGATAAAATAATAAAGTTTATTCACATGAATTTATCGAATGAAATAATTCGCAAAACAAGCTACACAAGAGTGATACCACATAGTAAATCAATATATAAACGTCATAACAAAATCTCAAAAGAACTAACTAAACCCATCTTAAGCACATGCCCATTATAGGTTCTTAGCGGCAATACTTTAGTAAGAAGATTAACTAGTATGAAATCAGTCCAAATATACTCAATAGACACCAAATGATCTCTAATTCTCTCTTTCATAATTAAGAACTTGATATTCATGTGTTTACAAGCACTAGAGCTCTTATTGTTATTAGAGAATTTGACACTTTATTATCATAATATATCTTTATAATTTTTTTTATAGAGCATGTAACTCTCAAATATGTAATGAAGATACAAAATCAATAACATGTGAAGATATCATATAGCAAGCTATATATATTCAACTTCTATGGTGAATACAACAATGTCTTTTGTTTGGTACTAGACCATAAGACAACATGCCTAGTAAGTAAAAAAATATACTCAAAGGTAGATTTCCTAACATCAATACACTTAGCAAAGCATGAATCAAAAAATACCACAATCTCTAGTTTATTTGAATGTCTGTATGAAAGCATGAGATCCTTAGTTTCTTGTAGATATTTCAAGGCCTTCTTTGTTGCTTGTCAATGAAAAAGTTTAGGGTCACTTTAATACCTACTAAGGTATCTAGCAACAAAAGCTAGATATGGTCGAGTACATATCTATGTACAGTTTGAGACAACCAAGTACTTATGCCAATGACATAGGAGGCTTCACCCATATCTTTCATATCAAAGTTTTGTGATAGGAAAAGTTTTGTATCATGCAAGAGACCTAAATCACTACTTGCAAGTAAAATGTCATCTACATATAGGACTAAAAAGATAAATTTACTCCCACCGACCTCGAGGTATATGCATTGGTCTACCACATTTTCCTCAAATCCATATTTGGAAATGACATTATGAAACTTTATATACCATTGGCGGGATGCTTGTTTTAGCCCATATATAGATCTTCTAAGCTTGCAAACTAAGTGATTACCTTTGTCACTTTCAAAGCCCATAGGTTGTGACATGTACACTTCTTCCTCAAGATCCCTATTGAGAAAAGTTATTTTCACATCCATCAAAATGAGCTACTAAGGCCATGATTATTCTAAATGAATCCTTCTTAGAAACCGGAGAGAAGGTTTCATGATAATCAATACCTTCTTTTTGAGTAAAGCCCTTGGCTACAAGTCTTGCTTTATATCTTTCGACATTACTAGTTGAATCTCTTTTGGTTTTAAAAACTCATTTACAACCAACGGGAAGAAACTCCTTTTGGTAATTCTACTAGATCCCAAACTTGATTGATACCTTTGTACTGGAATAATATATGGCAAGTACATTTGAGCCATTGTTGTAGAGGTGACATTAATATCCTTATGAATAATGTCATCTTGAGACTCCTCAAAAATAAAATTTCTAAGAATACTCCCACTAATACAACTATCCTCTAAGAAAATCGCTCGATCAATTTTAACTAACACAACTATCTCACTAATGTCATCTTGGCATTGTGTATTGTGGTACTATATTATTTTCTTTAAGAAACTGAGCAAATAGTCGTAGCATCTGCCCCATCCCGATGAGTCTACCTTAGTACTCCATCCCTATTAGATATGACTCACGATATAGGTTTTCCTAATTGTTTCTCTACCTCTGACTTGAAATTCTTAAAAATATTAGGGACTTCAGATTTTTCTTTAAGGAAATAAAGATACATAAACCTATAAAACATCGGCTAAAAAGTCTACATACATCTGATATTAATTAACATCTTGTGACATGTTTATTAGGGACTTGAAATTTTAACTATAAAACATGTTTCTTGAGTTTACATGTTTCTTTATATTTCAACTTCTACCTTAAGACAACCTATAAAACATCGGCTAAAAAGTCGTAGCATCAATTTTAACTATAAAAAGTCTACCTTAACATGTTTCTTTTAGGAACTTGATATTCATGTGTTTACAAGCACTAGAGCTCTTATTGTTATTAGAGAATTTGACACTTTATTATCATAATATATCTTTATAATTTTTTTTATAGAGCATGTAACTCTCAAATATGTAATGAAGATACAAAATCAATAACATGTGAAGATATCATATAGCAAGCTATATATATTCAACTTCTATGGTGAATACAACAATGTCTTTTGTTTGGTACTAGACCATAAGACAACATGCCTAGCAAGTAAAAAAATATACTCAAAGGTAGATTTCCTAACATCAATACACTTAGCAAAGCATGAATCAAAAAATACCACAATCTCTAGTTTATTTGAACGTCTGTATGAAAGCATGAGATATGCCAATGACATAGGAGGCTTCACCCATATCTTTCATATCAAAGTTTTGTGATAGGAAAAGTTTTGTATCATG
Source organism: Brasenia schreberi (assembly GCA_036023115.1). Taxonomy (NCBI): domain Eukaryota; kingdom Viridiplantae; phylum Streptophyta; class Magnoliopsida; order Nymphaeales; family Cabombaceae; genus Brasenia; species Brasenia schreberi. The sequence goes on from JAYKKT010000063.1 coordinate 8,024,231, forward strand.
CAAGAGACCTAAATCACTACTTGCAAGTAAAATGTCATCTACATATAGGACTAAAAAGATAAATTTACTCCCACTTGACCTTGAGGTATATGCATTGGTCTACCACATTTTCCTCAAATCCATATTTGATGACATTATGAAACTTTATATACCATTGGCGGGATGCTTGTTTTAGCCCATATATAGATCTTCTAAGCTTGCAAACTAAGTGATTACCTTTGTCACTTTCAAAGCCCATAGGTTGTGACATGTACACTTCTTCCTCAAGATCCCCTATTGAGAAAATGTTATTTTCACATCCATTTGATGTAACTCTAGATCAAAATGAGCTACTAAGGCCATGATTATTCTAAATGAATCCTTCTTAGAAAGCGGAGAGAAGGTTTCATGATAATCAATACCTTCTTTTTGAGTAAAGCCCTTGGCAACAAGTCTTGCTTTATATCTTTCGACATTACTAGTTGAATCTCTTTTGGTCTTAAAAACTCATTTACAACCAACAGAAGAAACTCCTTTTGGTAATTCTACTAGATCCCAAACTTGATTCCACCAAATAGAGATACCATATAATCTAATGAGATAGTTGATTTCTTTTGTCTATTTGGCCTTCTTAAATAAACTTTTGTTCTTAATAAACTAATTGCTCAATAATAGGCTCTTGAATTTGTTGTATATGTAATTGTCCTTGAGTTAGTGTAGATACCTTTGTACTGGAATAATATATGGCAAGTACATTTGAGCCATTGTTGTAGAGGTGACATTAATATCCTTATGAATAATGTCATCTTGAGACTCCTCAAAAATAAAATTTCTAAGAATACTCCCACTAATACAACTATCCTCTAAGAAAATCGCTCGATCAATTTTAACTAACACAACTATCTCACTAATGTCATCTTGGCATTGTGTATTGTGGTACTATATTATTTTCTTTAAGAAACTGAGCAAATAGTCGTAGCATCTGCCCCATCCCGATGAGTCTACCTTAGTACTCCATCCCTATTAGATATGACTCACGATATAGGTTTTCCTAATTGTTTCTCTACCTCTGACTTGAAATTCTTAAAAATATTAGGGACTTCAGATTTTTCTTTAAGGAAATAAAGATACATAAACCTATAAAACATCGGCTAAAAAGTCTACATACATCTGATATTAATTAACATCTTGTGACATGTTTATTAGGGACTTGAAATTTTAACTATAAAAGATCGGCTAAAAAGTCTACATAAACCTATAAAACATGTTTATTAAAAATATTAGGGACTTCAGCTTTAGGGACTTGAAATTCTTAAAAATATTAGGGACTTCAGATGTCTAATATTAATTATCATCTTGTGACATGTTTCTTGAATCTATTGATTATTTCAAACTTTATACAATTAACACAAGTTTTCTTCACCAATCTTTCCACCCTCTTTTGAGATATATGTCATATGATATATGAATTGAAATTCTTTCTTATTAGTACATACTAAAGAGACTACATATTCAAAATCAGAAGAGACATTCAATTTGAATAAATTATCAATATTTATTATAGCAATGAGAATGTTTTCTTTTTATTAAAGACACTTCTAATGAATTAAACAAAATGGTATGGTTGTCTTTAACTAATTTGACTATAAAAACTAAGTTTCTCTAAAATGATAGAATATAAAAATAGATTTTTAAAATCAACAATTGTCTAGAGTCTAAGATAATTCTTTAGTTTCCAATTGTCTTTACATGCGATAAGAACACATCCCATTACCCGATATCATAAATTTTTCACATTCAGTTGGAGTATGTCTTATCAAAAAGCCTTGAATTTTCCTTTTCAAACCAGACCTTGTACTTTTAGTAAGTGCTCTTTAAATATTTAAGTTTTTTACAGAAAAAAACACTTATTGATGGGTTTGTCAACCACACTGTGTTTGTATTTTTTCTTCTAGAATTTCTTTATCTTAGTTGTATGATCTCTTGATCCATTATCTGCCAAATTGATAGAGCGACTTATGATGTTTATCTTGTTATTAACTTATTTTTCTTCTTCTTAAACACACTTGTTTGTAAGTGTGTTATAGGAAACCTTAAAGAGGTCATACTCAGTAAGTAATATTATGAATAAGTCTATTAATAGATCATTTATACTTTGTTTTCCTTAATAACATATAGAAGTGAATTTTTGAATCAAGGCACATGCTTTAGTTTTATGAAATCCAACAAATTATTTCTCAATCTATTCATGCAAGTAGTTTTATCAATGTTAGGAGTCACAAGACTACCAATGTCCCAAGGCATGTAGCATATACAAAAGAGATAGCCTATTGGATCTTTACTATTTAACATACTTTACCTTTGCATCTATACTACTTTCATTAGTGAGTGATTGTGGAGTATCCACCTGAAAGAAAAGGTCTTACTCCATCAAGCCCAATTGAAACATTACAATTTCCTTCCACTCAAAGAAGTTTGCGCATTTAGCAAATTTACCCAAATCAGTTCCTTTTCAAAAGATGTAAAAATGCTCATGCTAGAAGGCTTATATAAAAATGTAACCATAGAAAATATATATGTTTGGATTTTAACAACAGTATTATTATAGTCATACATTGCTAGATGAAACAACATGTTAGTAGTGAAAGCAAAAACATTAACCTAATTTTATTTGCATGCACGCCTATATCACATAGTATCATTGGATACTAAAATGTCATATATTATGTATACAATTAAAACTATTTTACACATTTAGATATAAGCATAGCAATCTACATTGATGGAAAATTGTTAATCTAATTTATGTAAATGCCAATTGAAAACATCATACTCACTAAATTTCAAATTCTAAGAAAATTTGATCTAGACTTTATGTAATTAAATAATTAATTCTTCTTACTTGGCATCGCATTGGTGAGAAAACCAAAGCATCCGAATTAAAGGTTCATTACACGATATTGTGTAATCCAATAGCAAATTAGATAAATATATAAAAACATTTAAAGCATGGTAAAATCACTTTATAACATGTAAAAACCAACAATACATGTTTATTATAGCATGAAAAACATAAATATTACACTACTACATGTATGTCCAATTTGTCCTTAAATATAGTTTTACATAATATTTTATTGCCTTTAAGAAAAGACCTTAATTACCATAAAATATGCTCATAAAATCAAATTAACATTGAAGCATAATATTAAGGATTAAATTAAAATAAATAATAATGTTTATTTTAATGTAAAAGTTTATGAAATCTAGAAATTTTCTATTTTTCTACTGATTTTTGTTATTTTATTTAGAATTATGATAAAAAATGTATCTCATATGTAAACAAATTGACCTTATTAACATTAAATCCTATAAAAAAATAAGAGAAAATTAATTAAAATCAATGATGAGAACCTACTCTTATGGCACTTGTTGCATCACATGGGATACCTTGATACCAAATATCATTGATCTTTGATGTAGAAGTATGTCTTTTTCTTTTCAATCCCACAACAATCACTTATGTTTTTATGAAAGAAGATTTGTGTAATGAGAATGTGAAGAGTTATTGTGTGATTATGTGTTGAAAGCTTAGATAGAAACTCTTTTATACTACACATTTATGATGTTTTTAAAGCACCGTTATCTCGAGAATCGAAAAGTTTCTAGAGAATTAAGAGAGTTTAATAATTGAAAAAGTTTATGAAGAAATGAAAGAGTTTCTTGATAAACAAAAAGATTATCTTAATAATTGAAAATTTTAAGTTATCTTTAGGTTGGAAATTAGAATATTTATCCGACAATATAAACACGCCAAAGAATATAAGCACGAAAGAAGCCTCCACGAAGTTTCCTAGACTAAATAAACGCCTTGTAAAGCTAGAAAAATTGAATGATATGAATAGTGACTGATGTAGAAAACGTCTTCTTTCCCGGCGGCCCTCCGTTTTATTCGCCTGCCCACATAGAGAGGGTGGAGGGACCAAGCATATGAGGTTTTGTTGCCTTCTTCCTAACAAAATTCTTTTCTTCTTGGGAAAGAGTGCGAAATTTCATTTCCCTACGGAAAAATGTGGTCCGATGGACGTTTGGCATGATTTTTCTGTGTTTTCTTTTGCCATGGCATGTGCCATAGAGTGAAATCGACGCTCTCTGAAAGGATCCTATCATCTCACTGTGATGCACATCTTAGTGGTCCATGTGAATCGTATTGAAGCAATCTAATGCATACAGTTGGACGACTAAAATCTCACATAAATGAAACTGCCAAATGATAGAGCCCATTTTCACATCCTTTTGTTGGATCAAAAGCCCACAGTTGGACAACTAAAATATCAGATAGTGACCATTCTCACAGTTTTTTTTGGATATTATAAATATTTCAAGCCTCAAGATTCCATACTTTTGCTTTTTCCAGTCGATTAAACAATGAAACCAAGCTTTGGTTCTTCGTATTCACCTGATTAATTTTCTGGAAATCCTGTAAAATAGAACCAAGGTTTACTGTTGGGTAAGTTTTCGTTTCGGTGATAATGATAAACTGTTAAAACAGGATGTACGACTAACTTTTGGTTGATCGGTTCACTTGGCGGTTGTTGCCCTTAAGCAAGGTCTCAAGTTCGAATCTTGCAAGAGGAGAAAACCAGGGTTGGGAGAGGTTCACCCCCAATAGTGGGCCGGCCGATCAGACTTTAACGGGATTAGTGGGGCGGGTCCTTGTGGGCGGTAAGTACCAGATCGTCATGTACAGATGTTGGAGGTTTGCTCTCTAGATGTTGGAGGTTTGCTCTCTCTCTCTCTCCCTCTCTCTCTCTCTCTCTCTCTCTCTCTCAATAATTCATAAACTAATTGGGCGCATCACATAATCGAGCGAGCATGCAAACTTGCTGCTTGCAGGTAGAGCTGTCAATCTGGGCTGGGCCTGCTTGGCCCGACCACTGGCGGCCAACATTTTTCAAGGGCCTGAATTTGGCCGGTCTGGCATGGCTCTTGCAGGCCGAGCCGTATAATATCATGTCATACATTAATATTGTATATATATGTGTGTGTGTATCTGTGTATATATACTTTTGTATACTTTCATAACATATATACAATATATACTTTTGGCCCTCTTGGCCGGTGGGCCCAGCACACCTAGGAGACTTCTCAAAATGGCACGGCTAGAAAATAGCTGTGCCCTACCAAGCGTTCCATGGTCCCAACCATGTGTTTCTGTCGCATGAGCTGCGGGACCACTTGGCACCGAAAATAGGGGCAACTCAACTGCATCTCAATGAAGCAAACAACCCCGGGGCGAGAGAAGACGGGCCATTTCAACCTGTTCCAAATATGGGTCCCGGCTTGGGCAGGCCTATATTCATCGTCCATAGGCCATTGAAATCGACGAATGGTTGGTGTCATATTTTGCCATTATTGGGAAGAGAAAGAAGATGCAGGTACCATAAACTAGTGGTGTCAATCGTGTACTTTGGTTCGGTTCTAGTTTCAACTTCAAATCAAACCAAACCTAAACAGTCCGTGAATTTTGGTGAACCAAACTAAACTATAAATTATAAAACTACATGAAACCACAAGAAGTGTTTGGCTTGGTTTAGTTCAAACCATGATCAGGCTTTAAACATATGACGCTAATATCTAGCCAATAATATACTATCAATCCCATAACAAATAAACTTTGACATTCCACCATACAAAATCTCAACTATATATATATATATATATATATATATATATATATATATATATATATATATATATATATATATATATATATATATATATATATATATATATACATATGTTCATCCACCAACAATTTTAAATCATCAAATGATATGATTGATAATCAAAGTAAAAGAAATATGGGTCAAGTCCATCTCAGATTGATTTATTAGTTTTAATATCAACCACATATGCTAATGCATCATGTAACATAAGTTCCTTCCTAATTACTTATATGTTGATAAAAGATCAAGTTCCTTTTGAGTTTATGGCGGCATTTTTCTTCTTTATCTTGATTTACAATCAAAATGCAAGATGAGAATGACCAAAATATATGAGGAAATTTTCAAAATAACAGCATAAAATATTTTATTTTTTATAAATATGTATCATGTCTAACATAAAATGTTTGGCTCTGTGTGTGTTGTTGAAGTAACTAAAGAAACAAATCTGATAAAAAAATTGTATTTATCCAATATGATGATAAAATTCCATGATTTAACATTAAGCAACTTAAAAAGAACAGTGGTATTTCCAGTTTAAAGTAGGATTCATATTTGATTTCGTACACCAATTGTATATATGCCAAGGGATGGATGGGGACATGATAATTGCAGATGCCCTTGTGATTGGATCATGAATTCAGAGGATTATTATTTACCCAACTTTTTCCTAACGTGAGGATGTTAAGAAGAAGGGAGGGAATTTCTATCTTAGAATGTAATTACTCAACATTTCATTGGCAAGCTAAGGCATCCAAGGAGATACATAAAAAAAATGTTCTAGAATCCATAGTAAAGGATCGCATGCTAGCTGTCGGTTACCTAACGCAATCCTCCTCCTTCATGTGGTCTCAGACCAACCATGGAAGGGTGAACCTGATAGAAAAACTCACTCGTCCATTAATGGAGATGTATTGGTAGGGACGGATTTAGAATTTTTCGTAGGGTGATGCAAATAGCCCATTAGAATGTTTAAGGTGGGACAACTCATACTTTATAGTTGTCAATTCAGTGAAGCCTTCTAGTTTTTTTATTGATTTCTCAAATTTCAGGTGAAGTGGCCGCCCCACATCGAAACAATGTAGATCTGTCTCTGTGTATAGGATAGGTAAAGCTCTGTAATGATCAATACTATTGAGTTCATGGATTTAATCACAAGGCGTTTTTGCTGAAGTTGGTTTTATCATACTGGTGTGTCAAGAATTTTGCTGATCCTAATGGATTTGGATATGAATGCAGTCGTGGATTGATTGAAAGCTCTTTATAGCAATTATTCAAATTGAATAAAGGTCTCAGATCCAAAACAGCAATAGGACACGGGTCTTCTATTGCCCGACCCATTGGCAAGACTCCCTATTGGCACTAGAAACAGCTGGGATGTTTTTGAGGCTGAAGCTTAACAGACACATACTTGCACTCCCCCCGGGAGTCGAACTCCCCACGAGAAACCAGGGCGTCAAAGCACCCCGCCATTAAGCTAACGACTTTCGCGTTGGAAGAGAAGAATTCCTAATTAGCCACATGGGTGGTGGTCCTAATTTCATTATTGGCCGGTGCATTCTGTCTATATATGACCCATGGAGACTGCAGCGCCAACCTCGTGAGCTCAATACACACGTACACACACACAGAGATGGCCGGAATTTTCTTTGTGGGTTCTGCCTTACGATCCAAGGCTGCCAGAAACGCTGCAGGACTCCTCCCTAAATGCAAAGAATTCCTCTTTTCAGCCACCCAAAACGAGAAATTCATGCACCGGAAAAACTTCTCGTCGAACTCCTTGGATTCTCTACCCATAAAAGTCACCAGAATCCATCAGATACTTGAGCAGGAAGGCGTGGCCCTTCTGCCCGGTTGCTATGATGCGCTATCGGCCACAATCATTGAGAAGACTGGCTTCAGAGCGGGCTTCATCTCCGGTTACTCTGTCTCTGCGGCCCGCCTCGGCAAGCCCGATATCGGCCTAATGACGTAAACTCACATCCATTCCTCCCCAACTTCGTCTCCTTCTTTCACCTGCTCTAAGTTTATAGAGAGAGAGATCGACTGTGGTATGTGCTCAATCCAATACATTATTAAATCTCTTCATGTAGAGATGTAGAGATTTGAAACAAAAAAAATCAAAGTGTACTGTTGAGTAAGTAGAAAAAGTTAAAAGCAAAAAATAAAACTTTTTGAGATTGAAATCTCTTTCATTGATTATAGTAAAAGAATAATTAAAATATTTGTGAAAGATTGAGCACGAATTATTCCCTCTCCATATATATATATATATACATACATATATATATGTGGAGAGAGATTAGATCATATCCAACCACTGAAATTGTTTTAAAAAAAATGTTTACATGTTTTCCTATATATATACATATATATACATATATATACATATATATACATATATATACATATATATACATATATATACATATACATATATATATATATATATATATATATATATATACATATATATATATATATGTATGTATGTATGAATGTATATGTTTTGATAGACGGAATTAATCTTGGCAGGCCACCGGAGATGGCAGAAGCGACACGGACCATTTGTGCAGTAGCCTCTAATATCCCGTTTATTGCAGATGCTGGTACGTAATCTAGTTATAGTATTACCACTTCTATTGCATTTAACTATCAACGTTTAATTCGTAACAAAATCGCTAAATTCATACGTTAGTCACTTCTTCGTCTCACCAGTGGGTAGCTGCAGTTTCAGCTATTACTGTCGTTATTGTTGTATTAATATTATTATTGTTGTTGTTTTCTTCATGGCATAAAAGTGTTAGATATTGTCGAACTTGTGACCTTCAATTTGAGGGTTCTACCTTCTTAGTCAGGTGGGCTGTGGATAAACAGAACGGATATTTTTGGATCCCTGCAGTGGGAAAAGCAGAAAACTTACCGAGCCATAAATGCGTGAAGACCGAGAACCATGAATGGAAGAGATTTAGAAGATCATGACCAAGCAGCATAATTGCCTAAAACGATTAGCATAATTACCTAAAACGATATTTTGAAAAAAGAAAAAGTAGTGATATGTTTTTCGGTGTTCATGATATCTTACATCACCTGATTTAAGCGCCTGAATGACACCAAAATTCATGTTTTGGTTTGGAGCGAATTTAGATCTTTCACCGAAAATAAAACCTTTTGATGGTTTTATCTTTTTATATATATATATATATAAAGAGAGAGAAAGAGAGGAGGAGAAAGTAGTGGTACATGTTCAAAGATCATTAATGTATGTTTATTGTTGAACTGGCATGGCCAACGATGAAAGTTTGGATTAAAATATTACTAATATTATTATATTTTTGTACTTTGTATTTAATATTTTTTTACTTTATTTCTTCATTCATATGAAACATGAAACAGTTGAAATAATAAAGTAGATTTAAACATAAATAAAGTTTAAACATTTAATTATATATATATTTATAAGGAGAGAGCACTATATGCTAAATCTCATTGATATTCAAATCTATTCAAACATTTTGACCTTTCAATCAATGATAAAGTAAAAATTTTAATTTAAATAATAAAATGTATCATTGTATATTTTTACACTTCGCATTTTATGTATAATGGTATATTTCATTTTCTAAATGCAAATCTTGGGTCACAATTATTGAACTGAAAAAATAGTCGAATAGATTTGATATATATATATATATATATGTGTGTGTGTGTGTGTATGTGTGTGTGTGTGGATGTGTGCATGTTTTGCATGTGGCAGCGTGCTTGTATTCCATTTTCGCAAATGCATGAGTTTTTCTACTGCACTGAAACATTATTTCGTGCGACAAGAAGTACCGACCGTACCGAGGAAAAGTTAATTTATCCATTGGCCCACCACGTCCTCATTTGCTGATGTGATCCACTGCAAAACAATAACCACTTCCCTCTCTCTCAAGATTGGGGCCCACTTGACGTGACATCAGTTTCTACTTTTCACCTCAAGATTTTTTTTGAGGGAAGCTGCGGTAGGGCAGGGCCCGACCGGACATGCAAGAGCCCGGTACCGAACCCGTGACCCAAAGCTAGAGTCCGGCCAGACCGTTGAACGACGCAAACGGGGAACTGGTGGTACCACAGTTCCAGTTGTATTGGCTTTCAAACAAGGCAGTGTTAGTGCAGCCAAACCCGTCCCCCGACCCAGTCGGTACTAAACCGCGAAGAGATCCCCTCACAGTCTTCCCTTAGGCAGTTTGATCTGTGTGATACAATATGCACTAATACATAACATACTGCATGGTACGGTTTACAAGACGATTGAGTATGCATACCCTTTCTATTTTATGTATCGTATGATATATGCTATGCTTTTTCCAAAGTTATGATAGGGTAACTACTTTATATATATATATATATATATATAAGGTAGTTTTGAATACAAAATATCTTTTGATATATAATCTTACATATAAACATCTCCGTTGTTCGATCTTTGAGATCAAGTGGTATAAAAAACCATACCAATTCTATCCTCTTCAATTCCCTCCTTGCAATAGTTAAAATTTAAAAACAATAATGTTTCGTACATGTGTGTATGTGTGTGTGAGAGAGAGCTTCCAGTTCCTCTAGGTAGAAGGTAGTAAGAAGTACTAAATGTTTTGCTTTTCTTTTATGCTGTGCCCAAGATACCGGTGGTGGTAATGCACTCAATGTACAAAGAACCGTCCAAGATTTGATTGCATCTGGTGCTGCCGGCTGCTTTCTAGAGGTATCTTTATTAAAGTTCCTGCTGTGTGTGTGTATATATATATATATATATATGAATGTGTGTGTGTATGTATGTATGTATACACAGATACGCATGTACGGATGAGTGTGAACAATATGTCTCCAGATTTTATACATGCTAGATGTGTCATATGTCTAATTTTTGTTACTCACTTTAGACATGCTTTTTGTCAGGATCAAGCATGGCCAAAGAAGTGTGGTAAGAGAAAGTTAATTCATGGACCTCATATTTAAATATTTTCCCTCGTTCTCTTTTTAAAACCTAATTTCTATTTAAACATCCTTTGGGTTTGTATCTTTTAGATTCATGTATTTCTAATAGAACTCTGTTTTTTTTGTATTGGCTGCTACAAATGTGAACAAGGTCATATGGGGGGCAAGCAGGTTAGTTTGGATTTTCATCTCTCTCTCTCTCTCTCTCTCTCTCTCTCTCTCTCTCTCTATATATATATATATATATATATATATATTATAGCAGTTATCACCATTTCTTTATGCTTGATGACTTCGTGGATCTAGAGAGGCTGTATTGGAGATGTCCCCAAACAAATCTTTTACTAGGCTTTCTGCGTCTTGTTGCAATGTCCATTCCTACTCACTATTGTGATCTATATAGGATCATGGTCCTTTATTTTCTGGAATTGAACTCACCCTCAATACAAGAAAATAAATGGTTGAGATTTCAATTCAAAAAGTGAAAGTTACTTTTTAATCATTCTCTAACAAAAAATACAAACATGTTTGCTTTTTAAATTTAAATCTCAAACATCTATCTCTTATATTCAACTAACTATTTGAATATACTAACGTGTAATATTGCTAACACACACACACACACACATATATATATATAGACGACATGTTCTCCATCAAGATCTAGTGTAATAAAATTTCCGTAATTATGTATAGATAGGTAGCTCTATTATTTTCTTGTTTAAGGAGAGGATGAAGCATGGAGTGACCTTAAAAATAAATTTTGATTCCTTAATAGTTTTTTTCTGAAAAGAATATGAAGTATATGTTACAAAAGATACATGCTTCATGACCGCATTTTGAACTTTATTATTACTAGTTTATCAAAAGTCCGTTAATTATAGCGAGTGGTGGATCTAAAATTTGGTACAGGGTGGAGCGAATAGCTCATGAAACTGTTTAAGGTGGGGTGAACTATGTGTTGTGACCATGGATTTAACTGCTATTTACAGTTTTCTCCATCGACACTTCAAATTTAAGGTGGAGTGATAGCCCCACCTCACCTCTACGTAGATCAGCCATTGATTATTGCACGACAAGCAATAGCTTACCTAGCTAGGGGGTAAACTCACAAGTTCAAGGTCATGAGTTCAATAGCTTTAGCAAACATAATACATTGTAAGGATGAGTTTTTAAATAGTTTCACTGGAAGTTTGTGCTTTTGTATCACATCCTGTTTTGTTTTTTGCGATCTTTGAAGGTGATAACAGCAGAGGAACATGCAGCAAAGATAGCAGCGGCAAGAGATGCTATAGGGAATTCCGATTTCTTCCTTATTGCGAGGACTGATGCGAGGGCAATCTCAGAGAAATATGGACTCTCGGAGGCCATATCAAGGGCCAACTTATACATGGAGGTACTTACTTCATCATATTATGAAATATAAAAATAGAACCAGGGCACGCATGCATGCGTGTGTGTGTGTGTTAGGATTCAGGCTGCCGTTGTAACACGAAAAAACATTATTTGCCAACAAATGATCATTTATCATTTTATAAAACACCTATGAAGGATCTCACCATGATTTTGCACATGAAATTGATAAACCAGCGCTTTGAAGAAACTATATACGAGCTCATAACACATGGGGACAATGACCTAGCATGCACTTTTGATATTTATTCATCACTTAATGATAAAGTGTTTGTCTAGAAGTGACCTCATCTTGCAAAAAGTACAGGTATATATATTTTTTTAAATTCAAATATCGATCATCTATCTTTTAAATTAGATTATTGAGATTTGTTTGGATGTACTAACACATACCAAGCTTCCTGTATATATATCTATATTTATATAGAGTTGTATTTGCAAGTTAAGCACCCATATAACAATGTTTATCATCTCTGCTTCGCATTAAATCACTACTGCAGCAGCTACCATATTACCAAATCCACTCACATAAAGGTTGATTTAAAATGAGCAGGCTGGAGCTGATGCTTGCTTTGTTGATGCACCGAGAAGTGATGATGAACTTAGAGAAATTGCGAGAAAGACCAACGGGTACAGGGTTGTGAACATGATTGAAGGGGGTGTGACACCATTACACACAAAAGATGAGCTAAAAGAAATGGGTTTCCACATCATCCTGCACTCGACTACAACACTCTATACAACTGCCCGTGCCTTGATCGACGTACTAGAGAAGATGAAGGAGACCGGATCCAGCAAATCCCATCTCGACAAGCTGGCTAGCTTTAAAGAATTCAATCAGTTGATCAATTTGGATGATTACTTTGCCCGAGAAGCTCGTTATGCAGAGTACAAGAATGCTCTTGAGGCCCGGAATGTGGTTAATGCAAGCAGTGGGGCACTGTGAAGCAAAATATGTAAGTGTTTGTGGTGTGTGTTTATGATCTTATGTATCGTTATGTCTAATCTGAAGAATTTTGCTTTGATGTTAGGTTACTAGAATCAAAGTGTATATGTCCCTAAGTATGACAACCAAAATCCCATGTGTTCTCATCATTTGTGCATTATGGATTTCAAGTGGTTGTATCAAGTTCTATCATGAGAGTAAAATAATCTGATATAGTTTTATGCAAATTATATGGCAAAGTAATTATGACATGGTGATCTACTTGGTTGGGTTCATATATATATACATATATATATACATATATATACATATATATATACATATATATACATATATATATACATATATATACATATATATATACATATATATACATATATATATACATATATATACATATATATATACATATATATACATATATATACATATATATACATATATATATAAAGACTGATTGGATCATGTCTACTACTGACAATAATCATTCATAACTAATCATTGCTTTTTAGAACCATGCATGCAATAACATTATCATTAATCCTTTTATGAAAATATTTAAATGTTTTAAATTATACTCATGTTATTGAAAACAAATTGGTGGATAGGAGTGGGCATATTAGAGGTAGGCAGGACCCAGTTTTCCTATATATGAGTGATTGGATCTTGTCCATGCTGCTTATTCATGTTCGATGGGGTATGAGTACAATAAAATTGTTTTTAATCCTTTTTTAAAATAATACTCATGCCACCGAAAAGTAATAATATACATGTCATAAATGGGAAGGATCAATTTTTCATACATACATACATATATATATATATTTAGAGAGAGAAAGAGAGAGGGAGGGAGGTTAGTTAGAAAGAAACCCTAAAATCAAAGAGTTTTGAACCTATTAGAACTGATACAACTATGGAATGCAGGCTCTATATTTTGGCTTAAATTGGTGAGACCAAAACTAGAATAAATGTCCATTGCACCTCTAATAATACAATTTCAAATACTAGATTCCTAGGACAGGAGGTCAATGGAGACGCCATCTACATGATCCATATTGTCTTAAATGAATAGGTAAATTAGGTGCCTTGTATGGCAAGAATCATCGAAATCACAAGGTAAATATTATATAGTAATAATGCTGACATTACTCTACATAGTGTTAATTGTTGGAAGTCAACTAATTATCCATATGTATAAAAGGTGCTCTTGGTTGAATTGAATATCTTAGGCTGATGTTTGGCCAGACAAGGTTTGCACAAGGTTATTGGACAAGAATCTGTTAGGCAACAATAGAAGATAAAATAAGCAGTCTGTCACATAGACACTTGAATTCAGGTGCTGTACTCATACCGGCAGTTCTGGAACCGGAACCGGCTCCATGTTAGTTTGATTATGGTTTCAGGTACTGGCCTAACTGAAACAGGACATGTCTAAAGTAAATAAACCCATCCAATTATACCGAAGAATTCCATTTTCTCAAGAGCCTTAGAACTTAAATCTGGCCCAGACCCATGAAATAAAGTTTTGTGCCTAATCCAATAATTAGTTGCATATCACACCTTTCTTCTTTTTTTTCGTTACAACAAGAGGTCGAAGCTGTGCATCTTGCATGAGTCGAACTCCCTAACAGCGTCTGAATGCCGTGCCGTCGAGCTTGGGATCGGAGGGCACATAGCCCTTAATTATAACCCTAATTGTAGAGTATAACAGGGTCAAGAGGACAATGAAATAATCATTCCTTGCATTGCTTCATGCTTCACTGCCCTATGGCTAAGGATGCCAACATAAACTGGTTTGACATGAGCCCCCGTCTTTAGCTGCTGCAGGTATCGAGCTCAGGACCCTCAACTTGTGAGTCTACTCCATAGCCAGTTGAGTGGTGGCACTTTGTGCAGCATCAAATTTAGTAACAAAGAACATACCCATATAACTGGATCAAACTCACAAGATCTATTAATCTACACAGTCGATTACAGAACTCCAATCCCACCCTTATTCTCATGAACATCCATAAAATCTCAATGTGAAAAGGATCGAAAAAGTTGTATGGCATGAGCATGGTTACAGTTTGATTTATATATAAAAAAAGAAGAACATGGTTACAATTTTTTTTTTGTTAATAGGAGGTCGAAGCCCAACAGACACAGATGCCTACCTTCAGAATCAAACTCACGACCTGTGACGTGGGAGCGAAAGAGCTCTGTCAGATGAGATAACACTTTGCTTGCAACATGGTTACATTTTGGTTATTGGATCCTGGTGTGTTTTTCTCATCATGGATCCAATTGGATCCAGATCGGGGTCTATTCTAGAATCTCAGTGTGGTGGTATCCGGTGCCGGACTAACTTGTAGGCGAACCGGGTCCCTCCCGTTGACCAACTTAGTAATAGTGCTACGGCGAAGGAATCCTACTTCGCAAATTCGACTACTTCTGATGGGCATCTTAGTAATAGTGAAACGTCTGTAGGTTTCCGCAACGTATTCATTTCTGCTTCCGCGGCTTCGTGGTGGCGCTCAATATAACTCTCTCTCTGATTCGCCGAAGAATTTTAGCTAAAGTTTGGATTTGGAGGTGAGCTTGTTTCGATCCCTTTTGCGCTGAGGTTTCGGATTTGTTTTGTTCGTTGAGTTCTTTACTGATTTGAAAGAGTAAGCATTGGAATGAGTCATTATTGATGTTGTGAGGTGAATTTGATTGATTTTGTGTGAAGCAATTGTTGGTAGTGCTTCCCTAGCTGGTTTCTTTGACTTTTATTCGTCAGTTATGGGTTAATTTTCTTGAATGAGCAGGTTTTGAGAACGTTGCGGTGCTCTGTGCGAGGGAGAATGGGAGAAGCCGCCGGAGGACGAACGCCGAAGCTTCCCATAGACGGCCAGAGGAACGTTCTCATCACTAGCGCCCTTCCTTACGTCAACAATGTGCCTCATCTAGGAAATATCATCGGATGTGATTCTCTCTCTCTCTGTGAAAATTGAGATTATCTTTCTAGTACTTGTGGGCTTTTTCGGGGTGTGTGTTCTTTTCGTTTATGCTTTTGTATTTGATCTGCGAAGGTGTTTTGAGCGCGGATGTCTTCGCGAGGTACTGTCGCCTTCGCGGTTACAACACGATATATATTTGCGGGACGGATGAGTACGGAACGGCTACGGAGACGAAGGCTATGGAAGAGGGTTGCAGCCCGAAAGAAATTTGTGACAAGTGGGTTTCTTTTGCCTCATTTGCGGGTGATACTTCTCACAAACATTATATTATGTTATGTGACTTTGGCTTCTTTGTATTAAATTAACTAAATGTAATTTATCTTCCTTGGTTTGTACTCCGTAGATGGTAAGATTACTGGTGTGGTTT
This sequence comes from Brasenia schreberi, assembly GCA_036023115.1. Lineage (NCBI taxonomy): Eukaryota > Viridiplantae > Streptophyta > Magnoliopsida > Nymphaeales > Cabombaceae > Brasenia > Brasenia schreberi. The sequence continues at coordinate 8,040,623 of JAYKKT010000063.1, forward strand.
GTTTCCTTGCTTAGATGCTTATGGAACCCAAATATCCAATCAGTTGTGTATGGGGAACTGCCGAGTGAAATTTGCTACCTTTAGTTTGTTTTTTAATTCCTTCCGACAAATTACTAGTCAGTTTTTAAATGTCGAAGTTGGGGAGAAAAGTTGCACAGAGAACTTTTATGCCTTGCAAGCAAAGTTAAATTGGATGGCCGTCTTTCCCAAGCAGATCATGACCAAGCCACATTAGGTGGGGTCGGCTGCATGTTTTTGGTCTCTATTCTGATCTATCTTGGGCCAGACCTGAAAATAAATCGAGTAGGTTGATGTCATTCTTGCAAATTTAGGTTGCACTTGCCAGAATATGGAATTCATATCAAGGATCTTGTTGGTTATTTTCTGCACTCTTGGAAATCGCTTGTATATTACCTTCTGGTTCAATTTCAAGGAATCAAAAGGACTACCGATTAATTCAATAGTGGTTTAAAATTGAATCAAAAAGACCTTGTGTTGAGCTGTACTACTCTTGAAGCCTTTAATAAACTAAACCAAGTCGAATATAAGATTCTGAAATGAAATTCTTTTTTGTGATTTAAGGAAATGACTGTAATTTAAAAAAATATTGCTAACCACCAAGAGCTGTTCACATTCTTGCAAGGTGATGGGTTTTTTCATTTTTTTGTCTGTTTGTCTTTGTGAAAATTAAAAGGGCCAAGATTCATCCAAATGCCACTCCAAATGACAATAATTAGAAGCAAGGAAGAACTTGATAAATATTCAATTAGTTTATAAGACTTGTGTTCTTACATACTAAAAATTATGCATGAGGTTTTTCTGTCATTATCTTCGAAAAGTTATATTCAAGGGAAAACTTTAGGAAAATATCGGATGTCTCAGAAAGGAAATGTTCTGGAGAAAACTTACTAAATTACTAAAAAAGGTGTTTAAAGTAAGAAAGAAAACTAATAACTAATGAACAAATGGCATTTTTTTAAATCATCACATTTACAGATCTCAGCCGCTTTCAACATATTGTCAGCCCCTTTCAGATATGAATCTATCTGATTCAAAAGGGAAGAACTTGCATCCACATCTCAGTTTCAATTCAAACATGGGTTTGATTCACAGTCCATGTTCTGAGAAATATTTACCATATTAAAATAATGGAATCTTTGTCATAATAATATCATCATATCAGTGTCAGGTTCAATATAGGAAATATTTGAAAATACCACGTTATTTCCCATTACTATCAGAAACCTCTAAACTGCTGATGTTATTAAGATATATCATAATATCACTGATATCATAATACCGTTTCCAGTGTATTTTGGTGATTTTCTGGTTCTTATCTTTTGCATGAGCTGGTGAAAGTTACACGTGCTGGACTTCTGTTTATCATGCATAGTCTCTTTCAGTGTGAAATATTGCATTTTTCACTATAAAATTATAATTGCCATGATTTTTTTCTTTTAATCTGCTGCATTATAGAAATCAGTGAATGTGAACCAAAATAAGTGAGACCAGAAGCAGTCTCAGTCTGTTCATGTTTCTTATGTCTTGTTACTGTTTTATGTTTATTTAAGTACCTTCATTCAATTTTTATAGGTATCATGCAATCCACAAGGAAACCTATGACTGGTTTGATATAAGTTTCGATCAGTTTGGGCGTACATCCAGTCCCAAGCAAACTGATGTTTGCCAGGCAATATTCAATAAACTTTTGGAGAACAACTGGCTGTCCGAAAACACAATGCAGCAGGTACGTTATGCTCAGCTTTAGTTTGCATCTCAGTTTGTTATTGTAATCCCAGGAAGAGGGATCTTCTCTTCCAATATTGTTAGTTGATGGCAAAGGTTTTCATGATGGAACTGTTCTCTTTTGAAGGCTCATTTTGGTCATGATGAACCTCTGAACTGTGCAGCTTTATTGTGACAAATGTGACCGGTTCTTGGCTGATAGACTTGTAGAGGGTACATGCCCCACTCCTGGATGTGATTATGCGGATGCCAGGGGTGATCAGTGTGAAAAATGTGGTAAATTGTTGAATCCGACTGAGCTGATAGACCCCAGGTGCAAGGTACATAAAAACAGTTCAACATGAATTTTCTTGTATATGTATGGTTCTTGTGTGCGAATGCATGTGCTTGCGTGTTGTTTCTTTTTTCTATTTGTATGTGTTGGGGCTAGGAGGATTCCTACCTGACAGTGCAAGAATCATCACTTGTCTTGGTCTTCTTGTACGGCTTCAGTATTATATTCTATTAACTTGGGGACAAAGTTGTAATGATTCTTCCATTATGTGTTTCTGCTTTAAAACTTGGAAGTTTGGTGTACAAAATTATGGCTAAATTTACTTTCTTGTAGGTCTGTCGGACTTCACCCCACATCCGTGATACAAGTCATTTGTTTCTAGAACTTCCACTATTGAGGGACAAACTAGAAGAGTACATTAATAATATGTCCGTTGCTGGATCTTGGAGCCAAAATGCCATCCAGGCAACACATGCTTGGTTAAGAGAAGGATTGAAGCCCCGGTGTATAACTAGGGATCTTAAATGGGGAGTGCCTGTACCCCTGGAAAAGTTCAAGGATAAGGTATTATTAGACTTGGGATTATTAATTTATCAATTTTACAACAACAATAACAACTAAGCCTTTTCCGATACTAGATGGGTTGGCTACATGGATTCTTTTTTTCCACAGAGCCCTATCATATGTCATGCTAGCAATTAACTTAATATAAATTAGATCATTCTTTATTATTTATTTCCAACACTTCTTCTTACGGAAGCATCCTTGGGTCATCTTTATATATGTCCAATCAATCTTAAATGGTTTTCTCTCATTTTATCCTCCATTGGTGCCACTCCCAATTTATTTCTAATAACCTCATTATGTATACAGTCTTTCCTTGTATGACCACTCATCCATCTTAATGTCTTCATTTCTACTACAGATATCTTTTGCACATGTTGATAATTAACTGCCCAACACTCAAAACCATAAAACATAGAAGGTCTAATTGCTGCTCTATAATATTTACCTTTCAACTTCAATGGTATCTTTTTATCACATAAAATCAATTTCAACCAATTGTCATTAATTTTATGTGTAACATCTTGATCAATTTTTCCATCACTTTGAAAAATGTGCAATAGGTATTTAAAACTTTCCTTGTGATGGATGCAATGTGCGCCAATCTTAATTTTTATATCCTGTGAAGTATCCAAATGATCAATCTTACATTCCATATATTTTGTCTTTGTTCTACTAAGTCGGAAGCCTTTACTTTCTAACATTTTTCTCCATAGTTCCAATTTCCTATTAACTTTTTCCTTAGACTCATTAACTAACACAATATCATATGCAAATAACATACACCAAGGTACTTAATCTTGAATATGTTTTGTTAACTCATCAATGACCAATATAAATAAATATGGACTTAAAGTTGATCCCTTATGTAACCCAATATTAACTTCAAATGAGTTTGTCATTCCTTCATGAGTCCTCACACATGTTTTTGTACCATCATACATGTCTCTTATAAGATTTATATACGTCAATGGGATACCTCTCTTTTCCGAAGTTCTCCAAAGAACATCTTTTGACACCCTATCATAAGTTTTTTCTAGATCAATAAATATCATGTAAAGGTTTTTCCTTTTTGCTTTAAAATATTTCATAAGATGTTTCAATAGGTGAATCACTTCAATAGTAGATCTACCAGGCATGAATCCGAATTGGTTTTCATTTTTCCACATTGATGTGTGCTTGTTTTTTGGGATTTTAGTTCTTACTCTAATAAAGTTCTGTTAGGTATTCTATGTATGGTTTGATGCACCAATTGGCTACATATCAATAACAGCATGTTATATGTCACAATGGGAGAAGTGGTGGAAGAATCCTAAAAATGTCGAGTTATTTCAGTTCATGGGCAAAGACAATGTGCCATTTCACACTGTAAGTCTTTTATATGGAGCTTTATTTGAAAATTTGAATATATTTATTTTAGGATATACCCCGTCTAGTATGGGAAAAGGCTTATTTGTTGTTGTATTTATTTTAGGATATAGTAAAATGGATCCACTGGATGATGTGCATGCTCATGTGCTCTTCTCTTTCTTTTTTCTCAAATTCATTCTTGTTGATACTTTAGGTTTCTGGATGTGTGATCTTTAACATTGTCATGTTTTCAGGTACCTGTAGCTCTTGCTGAACCCGTGTCTTTCTGTAAGCATATTTAATACTAACTGTCTAACCCGATAACTAGAACGTCTGTGCCAGACTTGGTTGTTCTTCGAGTAAAAAGAATTGAATGATTCAGTCATTTTGAATATTAGATATGTTTTTATGTATGTAATGCATGCATGCACGTTTGCATGTATTTATGTATATGTTCACAATCCATGATAGAACATGTACAAACATGTTTCTATATTGCTTAAACACCTTAAATTATGTAAAAGTTCCAACACATGTTGATAATATGATAAATTAAAATATTGTTACTATATAATAGCAATAGAAAGTAAATTACGTGTAAATTTTTACATAACATACAAAGTTGTCAAGACTCGGCCTATTCACTGAGTTGACTTGGCCCAGACACAAGTTCATCATAGCCTCGGTAAGTCATGAATCACTGAATTATTAAATCATGACTACAAACCTAAGGCCTGAAATAATATTATCTGTTTGTCTATCCTTTGTAGTACTCTGCTAGCAAGGGGACTCTTTACTACATTGTTGTAGGGAAGATTGAAGCAATATGAAAAACAACTTTAGCCTAGGCTGAGCGTCCAGCAAAAAGCTATTGGCATTCAGCAACCTTATCTAATTCCACTTGGTCTTGGCAACTGTCATGTCTGAGCGAATATGTTGGTAGCCTTTGGGCTCCTTTAGCCTAGTTTTTTTGTTTCAAGTTTGCCTGACATGAAAGTGGTTGTGAAAAGTGACCTGGAAAGGCTGAAGCGAGAAGTAAAACAATTTCAGAATTGCCAAAAGCAGAAAAGAAGTGAGGGTAGTTTTGAAAGGAAAAAAAATAACAACAATCAAAGGTAGAGTCAAGCCACAAAGGAGACATAATGGATTAAAGAGCATTATCTCTACTTTGTGATAAATTCTAAAAAATTAAGACCTTAAGAGTTAAAACGTGATAGGTTGCTATACTACAACCCTAAAATCAAGACCTTTTTAAGTGGATAGGTTGCAGGTAAAGGATGTGCAAACAATAATATTTCAGATATACAAATAAGAAATATAACTTAGTTGAGAAGATGGTAGAGGTGCGATCTGTGCAGTCGCCACCCTCTAATCTCTTTCTTCCTTGCTGCAAAGTACAAGTCGGCTGATAGGGTTTGAACCCTTAAATATCAGCTTTACAATGATATTCTAAATTACAAGAATGCCATTAATGAGGCTTATTTAAAACTAACTTTAAAAAAAAATAAAGAAAGACATAATGCAAAGGATAAATAACAATGAACAAGATGAATGTGCCGTCTCCTAATATCTCTTCTATTTTGCCGAATGCTTTAACACTCCTCCTTAAGTTGGGTGAAAGATGGATGTTACACTCAACTTGCTACATAATCTCATCAGAAGGTTTCTGTTAAGTGCTTTAGTAAGAATATCAGCACACTGACTTCCTGACCTCACATGTTCTAACTGAAATTCCTTAGTGTGTATTCTCTCATATAAAGTGGCAATTAATTTCAATATGTTTTGTCCTTTCATGATAGACTGGATTAGAAGTTATCTGTATTGCTGCTTTACTGTCACAAAATATAGGTACAGGTTCATCTGAATGTAGGCCTATCTCTATCAGTAAAGAACGCAACCATTTTCCTTCACATATGCCTGATGCAATTGCTCTATATTCAGCTTTTGCCATTGATTTTGCTACCACTAATTGTTTCTTGTTTTTCCATAAAACTATATTGCCTCCAACAAGGGTTATATATCCTGTAGTTGACTTTCTATCATCTGTAGAACCTGCCCAATCAGCATCTGTATAAACTTCAATATTGGTGTGACCATTGTTTTTATATAGAACTCCTTGTCTAGGTGTAGCCTTTAAGTATCTTAGTATATGAAAGACAACATCCATATGGGATTTTGATGGTGATTGCATGAATCTACTAACAATACTTACTGTATATGCAATATCTGGACGTGTGATGGTCAAATATATAAGTTTTCCAACAAGTTGTTGATATCGAGTTGTATCCACCTTATTATCTCCATCATCTATTCGAAGTTTATGATTAACATCCATGGGAGTATATATTGGCTTGCAATTTTCCAATTTAACCTCCTGTAGTAGGTCCAATGTATACTTCCTTTGATTAAAAAAAAATGTTAGTGCTTGGGTAGGCCACTTCAATACCCAGAAAATAATGTAATCTTCTCAAGTCCTTGATATCAAACAATCGATGTTGATCCTATTTCAGTTTGTGAATTTCTTCACTATCACAATAATATCATCAACATATACTAATAATACTGTAAGTTTCTCCCCTTTTTTAAAAAATAACGTGTGATCACTCACACTCTTCTGATATCCAAGGCTAATGATGCTTTTACTGAATTTTTCAAACCATGCTCTAGGAGACTGCTTTAGTCTATAAATTGCCTTCTTTAACCTGCAAACCTTATTAATAGAATTTGCATATCCGGGTGGTAGTTCCATATACACTTCTTCTTTGAGTTCTCCATTTTTTACATCAAGCTGCCACATGGTCCAATTCTTTTGGGTTGCAATGTTGATAATGACTCGTATAGATGCGAGTTTTGCTATAGGTGTGAATGTTTCTTCATAGTCAATTCCATATGATTGACTATAGCCACGAGCCACTAATCTTGCTTTATATCTCTCTAACGATCCATCAACTTTAAATTTTACAGTATACACCCATTTGCAACTGACTGCTTTTCTTCCTGGTGGTAATTCGCTGACTTCTCATGTCTGATTTTTTTTGAAGTAGTTGAAGTTCAGATTTAATGGCTTCAACCCAGTGTTTCTGCTGAGAGGTTTTATTAAAATTCTTTGGAATAGGATATAATTCACCCTTTAACACAAAATTCTGATAACTGGAAGATAATTGATCATAAGAAATGAATTGTGAAATTGGATACTTACTACATAATCTTTTTCCTTTTCTGTGAGTTATTGGAACATTCAAATCGTCTGCTTCAAATAGAGAGTCTGAGGAATCAGAGGAATCAGAGGTAGGTACCCCCCTTGGTTCGTGGTGTCTGTAGGACTGGGCATAATTATATTCCTTTTTCACTTTTTATACACTTGAGTCTCCTTTTCTTCCTGTTGTTGATCATCTTCATTAACAGTATAATCTTCATCTGTCTCATCGTTAGTAATATTGATTGGAAGAACAGTATCTTCGATAGTAGAGTTTGACTTACCAGATTTTTAAAGAATGTTACATCCCTGGAAATGTATTTCCTATGTGAATTGGGGTCATAACAAGCATATCCCTTTTTTCATCGGAATACCCAATAAAGACACATTTAACAGCTCTTGGATCAAGTTTGTCCCTAAATTGATTGTGAATATGAACATAGCATACACATCCAAACACTCTAGGAATAAGATGAAATGGATTAGTATCAGGTTTGACCATGTGAAATGGAGATTTTTCACCCAGAATAATAGAGGGGAGTTTGTTCATGAGATATACCGCTGTAAGTATTGCATTTGGCCAATAATATTTTGGGACTTTGTGTTCAAGTAAGAGAGTTCGAGCAATTTCCAAAATATGTCAGTTTTTTCTTTCAGCAACTCTATTTTGTTGAGGGTTGTACACACAAGAAGTTTGATGAAGAATTTCATGACTTTGAAGATATGATTCCAAAGCAGAATTACAAAATTCACCACCATTATCAGATCGAAGAATTTTAATTGTGTATCCAAACTGAGTCTTAATTAGATTGTGAACCATAGGAAAAATAGATGGTATTTCTGCCTTTGATTTCATAAGGTAAACAAATGTGAGTCTAGATACATGGACCCCATACATCAATGAAAGTAATAAAGTAATTAAAATTGCCTAAAGAAGGTGTCAAACATGGACCCCATACATCAGAATGTATTAACTCAAATGGAACTGACGATTTAGAGTTACTACTAGGAAATGATGCTCTATGGTGTTTAGCTCTCTGACATACATCACATTGAATAACCATGTCCTTTGGAATTACAAAAGGAACAAACTCATGAATCTTAGACATAGGCAGATGTCTTAGTCTACTATGCTAAAGTCTTATTTTTTCTTCTGCTGGAGTAGCTGTCAATGCTCTTCTCTGTATTTTAGGATGTGGACCAGGAAGTAGATATAGCTAATTTTTCAATTTACCATGTTCAAAGGTTCTTCCTGTCCTGAGATCCTGAAACACACAACCAAATGGAGAAAATGTGATTGAACAATTCATATTTCTAACCAAAGAGCTTATAGAAAGTAAATTTACTGGAAATTTAGGAATGTATATCACTAAATTAAGTTTAAAGTTCTTTCCTTCAATTTCTCCTGTTCCTTCCATTGGAATCAAGGAACCATTGGCCATCTTTACGTATTGAGGTGTAAGAGTAACTTTATATTCTTTAAAACCAGATTTATCTCCTATCATATGATCTGTAGTTCTTGAGTCAATCAACCAATAATTTGAATATATAATTTTTTTTTCAGAAAAATTACCACTAATACTGTAGGAAGTGGGCTGGTTCATTTCAGACTTTGAAGATGATGTCGAAGGATGATCACGAAGTCGACTTTCTATCTCTGCAAGTTGTTTTTTCAGTTCAGCCATTTCATCTATAGGATTTGGTTCAACCTTTTCTTTTTCAGATGTAGCAGCCACATGACTACCATAATTTTTGTACTTTGCAGGTTTTCCAATAATTTCCCAGCAATGTTATTTTGTATGTCTTCTTTTCCCACAATGCGTACATTGAAGCATATTTCTATCTTCATAATTCTGTGATCTTCCTCTTCCACAACCTCTTCCTGAATCTCTACCCCTCCGATAACTTATATTGCCTCTACCCACAAATGAAGATTTTTCAGTTTGGGTATGTTCTCATTTTTCCAATCGTTTTCTGTCTTCTCTTAGTAAGAGTGAGTATACCGTCCCCAGTGATGGCAGGTCTTCTTCACTAAGAATATTCAGCTTGATTGAGTCATATTCTGGTGAGACTCCCTAAAGTAAATCAAACACTTTCTGAATTTCACTTTCGGTTGTTCTTTCTTTCACACAGTGGCTGCATTTATTCTCCACAAAATATCTATGTTCATTCCATAATTCTCTTAATTCTCTTAATTCTCCATAATACTCACTAACTGATCTAGTACCTTATCGACACCTTATTTTCTCAATAATCTCATATTCTTTTGCTATATTACTTTGTCTTGAAAATGCTTCTTCAACTGCTCCCCAAATCTCTGCAACAGATTCTAAATACATGAATGTTTTACTGATAGATTGATTCATTAATTGAAGAAGCCATGAGCTTACTAATGCATCATCTTTGGACCATCTCTTAAAATCTACGTTCTCTGCATCAGGTTGTGGTTGGCTTGGTTTAATCATTGATAATTTCTCACGTGCACGAAGAACTAGTTCAATTGATCTTGCCCATTCTCTGTAATTTTTGTCTTCTAAACGGATATTTGTAATTTGAAATGGCTCTAGTTTCTGTTCGTTGCCACCAATAACTAATTGTTGTTCTTCATTCTTTTCTCCATTGTATATATACTTGAGTATGTAACTGATTTGTTGTTTCACTTCAATATAGATGAAATACAGTTTGGAGTTGATGTCCCACGATATGATGCACAATTGGTGTGTTACAAATCAAATTAAAAATGCATACCTGATGTAACAGATCCTTCAATGGTCACAATAAATTTTGCGTGCTGTCTTCTTGATGCAAATGATGATTTCAAACTATCAAATATACGCAGTAAATTCTGCGTGTTGGCTTGTCGATGGAATAAGGCAAATGTTTAGCCTATTACGTGCCAGGTTCCGTCTTGCTAGACAATATTGGCCAAAAAACTTGGCCTGTTATATGCCAAAAAATTTCTCTTGTCCAGTCAACGACAGGCCAAATCAATATATTTCTTGTCCAATCAATGATAGACCAATGCAATATATTTCCTGTCCAGTCAACGATATGCCAATGCAATATATCAAATTCCCTATCCAGTCAATGACAGGCCAATATAATATCGTGATGATTTTATATCAAATTCTGCCCTGTCCATCCAACGACGGGTTATTGCCTTTTAGTAGTAGCTTCCTTCAACGCAACTTTTTTACCTTTAATGCGTGTGCAGGCTTTGATACCATGTGCACAAATAAGAAATATAACTTAGCTGAGAAGATGGTGGAGGTACGGTCTATGCAGTCGTCGCCCTCTAATCTCTTTCTTCCCACTTCTAAGGGGTGGAGTGTCGACCCCGACACCGTGTCAGTGCGGCATGGCCAAAAAAAAAAAATTTGCAAATTTTTTTGTAATTCACAGATAAATGGGTCCGGATAATGAAGATTGATTTGTGTATTATGATGAAATTAGTAGTTGTTTATCATTTGTATATTTTGCTTTAATATAAAGTTGTGTACTTGCTATTGTAGCTGTATACAATATAAAGCCGCTTGAATGATTTTGGGTGCGAACAATTGGTTTCTTATTACTTAATCTGATTGGATTCTTGACTCCATACTGTATGCCTTTGCACAGAATAATCTCTGTCACCAAACACATTTAAAGACTAGGAACCAGTGTTATCCGTATTGTACGATACAGTGTGATATCGTATCGTATGATACCGGCGATACGCCCAAAAAAAAAATTCAATTTTTTTTTCAATTTTTTTTTTCAAATTTTTTTGCAGGTTTCTGGTCTCTTTTCACTTCCCTATACTTGTAATTTGGGTTTATAATTTTATTTATTGAATAAGAATAATTTATAAACAAATAAAAATTATGACAAAATCATTTTCCTTTTTGTTGCCAACTTTTAGGTATATTTCTACTAGCAGTTTCGAATTTCATTAGATCGCAAACAATTAAAAACATTTGGTTGTCTCGGTTCATTGAGTGGGCATTTCACAACTTCACTATTTTAGGGTTCACCTTATGTGACTTCCATTGAGTTGAACATGATCAACATGCTCAGTATGTGAAGTGAGAAATGAAGGTCAAGCATTAGTTAAAAAGCTAGTCGTAAGAGAAAAAGGGATATCATCAAGTAATAATATCACATCACTAAGGTGTCATAGAGTCAATAATCAAAGAAATTGAGCTCATTATTTTGCTCACATATGAAAATTAGCAAATATGACAACTACATGTACAAAGATAGCAGTTTGTTAATTTTGATATATTAGATGAGTTAATTATGGAAGATAACGAAGAAAATGCACTCCTAACCGAAGAAAACATTGCATGAATTAATTTGAAGTGCAACAACATCACGAAGGAGATGAAGATTTTCATTTTAAAGCAGAAGGTGATGAGAAACTTTGAATCTTTATCAAGTAGAAGATGAAGATTTTTTAGTTAATAATCCTGATACAAATTAAAATATGTAAAATGCCAATGTATTTAATTTTTTGCTTCAAAATGTGTAATTTTGGATGCAATTGTTCAATGTTGAATGTTAAATCTGTGCTAAACTTTGCATTATATGAATTTAAAGCAATTATCAGATTTTTTCAGATTTTTATTATTTTTCTTGATTTTTTAAATAATTTTTGTATTATTTTAATATTAAAGTATGATACGATACGATACGGCCGTATCGTGGAGCCCAGCGATACGATACGCGTAAGACAACACTGCCAGGAACATTATCAGATCAATAGAACAAAAGGGTATGACATCACTAGTGGATCCTATCACAAATACTAGTATATGTTATATCCTATAAAAGATCTCGAAACTCTTTGAATCCATAACTTGGTTGGATATTTTGCAGCTCATAAAATCATTGTAAGTTTCAGATCATTATGAGGAAACTTGCTAATTGATACTTACGTGCACCCAAAATTAGCAAATACTAGTTGTATTATGATTGATTTATGTAGCTTGAATATTATATATAATATAATATTATATACCTTAGCCGTGTCATCGCATCTCAAATTTTTGAAATTTGGTGTATCCCGCACCCGCACCCATGTGACATAGCCTGACCATTCTAGCTAGCTGTTGGGGATTAGGGCAACGACTATATTGACTAGTCATTGGGAGACCCCTAAAGGTTGAATGATGGATGTCTCTCTCTCTTCTCTTTTTGATGTAAAATATTGTACATTCTTGTTATATAAATAGAGCCTCTTATCTCTTAATAAGACATGCTATTTTGCAGTACCTTAAACTTATTTGACTCTTGATTGGTTTGATATTTGACTTGTATTAAGTATTGAAACACCAAGCTTTTCGTGAATCGATTTCATTGTTATTCTTGGTTTGTTCATTTAACAAATTGGTTGTGACTCCTCAAGCAATTTGGAAGATTGTTTTCTTACATAGTATCAGAGCCAACTAACAACAACAATTAAGCCTTTTCCCATACTAGACGAGATCGGCTACATGGATTCTTTGTTTCCACAGGTCCCTATCGTGTGCCATGTTAGCAGGTAACTCAGAATAAGCTAGATCATTCTTTATTGTTTCTTTCCAACACTTTTGTGGTCGTCCTCTACCTCTTTTAATACTTTCTAAATTTAGTTTTTCTAATCTTCTTACAGGTTCTTCTTTTGATCTTCTTTCTATATGTCCAAACCATCTTAAACGATATTCTCTCATTTTATCCTCTATTGGTGCCACCCCTAATTTGTTTCTAATAACCTCATTATTATTCCAAACATCTCCTTGAAGGACTTTCTATTTAAATATATCTTCTTTCTCGCTTTTGAGGTTCCACCATTTAGTCCGAATAGCTCGACGCACTCTTTTTTTCTTTGTCCATTTTTTTATTTATAAATCCATAACTAAAAGTCGATGTTGGGTGGTTAAGCTTTCTCTTGAAATTACCTTGCAATCTTTACAACACGCTCTATCTTTTTTTCTACAAATAAAGTAATCAATTTGTGTTTGTGGTAAGCCACTCTTATAAGTAATTAAATGTTCATCTCATTTTTTGAAAATTGTATTGACTATAAAGAGATCAAATGCCATAGCAAAATTTAAAATCTCCCTACCTTCGTCATTTATATCCCAAAAACCAAAGTTTTCATGAATCCCTTGATATCCTAATGCCTCTTTACCGACATGTCCATTTAAGTCTCCTCCTAAACAAATCATCTCCCTTGGTGGAATCTTTTGAATCACCTTATCTAACTCTTCCCAAAATGATGTCTTTATACTATCTTCTAGTCCTACTTGGGGTGTGTAAGCACAAACCATATTCAAAACCTCTGCTCCTAACACTAATTTCAACGTCATGATTTGGTCACCATATCGTTGTATGTCTACTACACTATCCTTTAAATCTTTATTTATCATAATACCAACTCCGTTTCGAGCCTTTTCTTTACCTGAGTACCATAATTTAAAACCTGTATCCTCTATCTTCTTTGCTTTTTCTCCAACCCATTTTGTCTCTTGGAAACATATAATATGAATCTTTCTCCAAATCATAGTATCTACCACCTCCATTAGCTTACCGAATAATCTTCCGATATTCTAAGAACCAATACGAATCTTATTATCTAGGACTAGCTTCCTTACCCCTCGCATCCGTTCATAATCAAAATGCGGAGACTCTTTCTGAAAATTATTCACTACATTCGGGCGGCAATATAGCGGGACTAACTTCTTTACCCACACCCATTCATGATGTGGGAACCCTCTCTGCAATTGATTCACTACATTCGGGCGAAAATGTAGTGGCCCTTGCTTACTTATTACTTCATTCGGACTCTGCAGCACGTCGCTAAGCGGGGACGCCCCAAAGCAATGCTCATAATTTTTGTAATCCATGTTGTAAAAATCCGACGAAATTTTATGCTGACTGTCGGAAGCCTAACACAACCCTCCTCCTTTATTCGGGCTTGGAACCGGCAATGCAAGGGTGATCCCTTACATGGGCGGAGTTTTGTCTTCTTACCTTCGTTATTCAAAGGTTGAGGTAATTCCTAAAAACTTGTTTTTATTGAAAAATGGAAGGAAAAAAATGAAGTGTTTCGATGTTTACTTAACTAAAATTGCTATCAAAGTTGGGAAAGAACAATGAAAAATATTTTTTGTCTAAAGATTATTGTGATTATGTTAATATTAGTATTCAATAACCTAATTTGATTATTGATGGGGTTCATGAAGATGATGTCATCAAAGCCTAAGAAAAATATAAACAAGATTTAAAAATATGAGAAAAAATAAATGTGAAGATCATTTAGATCATTTTCTAAAATGTAGATGATAAGGTTAGAAATAGAATTAACATTTTCGAAAATGCTTTTGAAACTGAGAATATTTAAAGAAAATTCACTCTCTAGATGATTTCATTTCTAAATTGATTTAATGGAACGAATGATAATGATCAAGTAAGGCAACAACAACAACAACAACAACAACAACTAAGCCTTTTCCCATACTAGACGGGGTCGGCTACATGGATTCTTTGTTTCCACAGATCTCTATCGTGTGCCATGTTAGCAGTTAACTCCCAATAAGCTAGATCATTCTTTATTGTTTCTTTCCAACACTTTTGTGGTCGTCCTCTACCTCTTTTAATACTTTCCAAATTTAGTTTTTCTAACCTTCTTACAGGTTCTTCTTTTGATCTTCTTTCTATATGTCCAAACCATCTTAAACGATGTTCTCTCATTTTATCCTCTATTGGTGCCACTCCTAATTTGTTTCTAATAACCTCATTATGTATACGGTCTTTTCTTGTATGACCACTCATCCATCTTCATTTCTGTCACAGATATCTTTTGTACATGTTGATGATTAACTGCCCAACACTCAGAACCATAAAACATGGCAGGCCTAACTGCTGCTCTATAATATTTACCTTTTAATTTTAATGGTATCTTCTTATCACAAAGAATACCTGATGCTCCTCTCCATTTTAACCAACCAGCATTAATTCTATGTGTAACATCTCCATCAACTCTTCCATCACTTTGAAAAATTGACCCTAGGTATTTAAAACTTTCCTTTTGGGGAATGCAATGTGTGCCAATTTTAATTTCTATGTCCTCTGAAGTAGCCAAATGATCAAACTTACATTCCATATATTCTGTCTTTGTTCTACTAAGTCGGAGGCCTTTGTTTTCTAATGTTTCTCTCCATAGTTCCAATTTTCTATTAACTTTTTCCTTAGACTCCTCCACTAATACAATGTCATCTGCAAATAACATACACCAAGGTACTTCATCTTGAATATGTTTTGTTAACTCATCCATCACCATTATAAATAAGTATGGACTTAAAGTTGATCCTTGATGTAACCCAATATTAACTTCAAAGAAGTCTGTCGTTCCTTCATGAGTCCTCACACATGTTTTTGCGCCATCATACATGTCTCTTATAAGGTTAATATATGTCAACGGGATACCTCTTTTTTCCAAAGTTCTCCAAAGAACCACCCTCGGTACTCTATCATAAGCTTTTTCTAGATCAATAAATATCATGTGAAGGTCTTTCTTTTTTGCTCTAAAATGTTCCATAAGACGTCTCAAAAGGTGGATCGCTTCAATAGTAGATCTACCTGGCATAAATCCAAATTGGTTCTCTGTTGTACTTGATACTTGTCTTAACCTACGTTCGATAATTCTTTCCCATAATTTCATAGTATGACTCATTAACTTGATACCTCGATAATTTGAACAATTTTGAATGTCTCTCTTGTTCTTATATACAGGTATAAGTGTACTTGCTCTCCATTCCTCGGGCATCTTTTGGTTTTTCCATATTTCATTAAATAGTCTTGTGAGCCAAGTGATTCCTATTTCTCCTAGTATTTTCCAAACTTCTATAGGAATATTATCTGGTCCTACCGATTTACCACTCTTCATATGTTTAAGAGCCTCTTTGACTTCATTCTTTTGAATACGTCGGTAGAAATTGTGGTTTATATACTTTTCTGACTTGGCTAAATCTCCTAAACTAAAACTAACATCCTTATTTTCATTAAAAAGATTATAAAAATAGTTTTTCCATCTATTTCTTATATCATCATTTGCCACTAGAATTTTTTCATCCTCGTCTTTTATGCATCTAACATAATTAAGATCTTTAGTTTTCTTATCTCTAGCCCTAGCTATCCTAAAAATATCTCTTTCACCCTCTTTTGAGTTGAGTTTTTTATATAAGTCCTCCCAAATCTTAGCTTTTGCTTCACTAACGGCCTTTTTTGCTTCCTTCTTTGCTTTCTTATAAGCTTCTAAAGTTTCACTAGTTTTCTTAGCATAATGTAATTTGTAACATGCCCTCTTTGCCTTGATTTTATTTTGTACTACTTCACTCCACCACCAAGCTTCTTTTTGTGCCGGTACACCTCCCTTAGATACCCCTAACACATCTTCGCCACTTTCCTAATATGTATAGCCATATTGTTCCACATATCAGAGGGTGTGCCAACATAATTCCAAACATCTCCTTGAAGGACTTTCTGTTTAAATATATCTTCTTTCTCGCTTTTGAGGTTCCACCATTTAGTCCGAATAGCTCGATGCACTCTTTTCTTCTTTGTCCATTTTTTTATTTGTAAATCCATAACTAAAAGTCGATGTTGGGTGGTTAAGCTTTCTCCTGGAATTACCTTACAATCTTTACAACACGCTCTATCTTTTTTTCTACAAATAAAGTAATCAATTTGTGTTTGTGATAAGCCACTCTTATAAGTAATTAAATGTTCATCTCGTTTTTGAAGATTGTATTGACTATAAAGAGATCAAATGACATAGCAAAATTTAAAATCTCCCTACCTTCCTCGTTTATATCCCCATAACCAAAGTTTCCATGAATCCCTTGATATCCTAATGCCTCTTTACCGACATGTCCATTTAAATCTCCTCCTAAACAAATCATCTCCCTTTGTGGAATCTTTTGAAACACCTTATCTAACTCTTCCCAAAAAAACTGTCTTTATACTATCTTCTAGTCCTACTTGGGGTGCGTAAGCACAAACTATATTCAAAACCTCTACTCCTAACACTAATTTCAATGTCATGATTCGGTCACCATATCGTTGTATGTCTACTACACTCTCCTTTAAATCTTTATTTATGATAATACCAACTCCGTTTCGGGCCTTTTCTTTACCTGAGTACCATAATTTAAAACCTGTATCCTCTATCTCCTTTGCTTTTTCTCCAACCCATTTTGTCTCTTGTAAACATAGAATATGAATCTTTCTCCGAATCATAGTATCTACCACCTCCATTAGCTTACCCGATAATGTTCCAATATTCCAAGAACCAATACGAATCTTATTATCTAGGACTAGCTTCCTTACCCCCCGCATCCGTCCATAATCAAAATGCGGAGACCCTCTCTGAAAATTTTTCACTATATTCGGGCGACAATGTAGCGGGACTAACTTCTTTACCCACACCCGTCCATGATGTGGGAACCCTCTCTGCAATTGATTCACTACATTCGGGCGAAAATGTAGTGGCCCTTGCTTACTTCTTACTGCATTCGGGCTCTGCAGCACGTCGCTAGGCGGGAACGCCCCAAAGCAATGCTCATAATTTTTGTAATCCATGTTGTAGAAATCCGACGAAGTTTTACGCTGACTGTCGAAAGCCTAACACAACCCTCCTCCTTTATCCGGGCTTGGGACCGGCAATGCAAGGGTGATCCCTTACATGGGCAGAGTTATAATGATTTAAAAAATATTACCACAATGAATTTTCTGAATTATGGAATCAACTCTAAAGTTTTAACAAATTTGAAAAACTTCAAAAAATGAATGAGTTTTAAGAATATTAGGACAATCAATATTTTTTTTATTCATACAAGGCCTTAGAAATGATTTTAAAAATATAAGATCTACCTTCATCCATAGAAAACCAAGGCCAAAAAGGGATGGGTTTCTTACCGATCTAGTTATGCAAGAAACTATATTAAAAACTTTAGATGCTTACAAAGAGGTCGTTCTTACCGCACCAAGACCGGGGATGAATCTAAAGACATACAAGCCTCCTCACATCAAGAACATTGAAGAGCAAAAGAATTTTGAAGGACAAATCAAAAAGCCCACGAGTTCATGGCTAAACAAAAACACCATTTGTGACTATTGTAAGGAAAGCGGACATATCAAAACCACTTGTTCTATCTTAATGAAAAAATTCTGGAACGTGGCCACTATGAAGGATAAAGAGGGAGGAGCTCTACCTTTCAAAATCAAGACATACATAGAAGAGGTGTTCATCAACAAATTCTCAAGGTATGTATTGATTCTTAGATTTAGGTGATTCATTTCACATGACACATAAAAGAAATCTTTTGAAAAAATCTTGTCAAAAGATTTTAAATAAACATGTTTTTACGGCTGATGATAACGACTTTAAGTAGATGAAATTAGAAAATTTGAAAATAAATATCTTAAAGTACTCAATATAAGTTTTGTGCTAAAACTTAATTTAAATCTTCTTTTTATTACTCAAATTTGTGACAATGATTGTATAATTGCTTTTTCATTCAAAAATTCTATGGTGTAGGATTACCTATTGAAGAAGGTGATTGGACAAAGCCATAGAAAAAGTTGATTATATAAAATGGATCTATGTCACATGAGTGCAGGATACGGCAAATTTTAAAAATTTTGGGTGCGGCGACAGGGTTAGGGTATATAATATTATATATTATATATAATATTTAAGCTACATAAATCAATCATAATACAACTAGTATTTGCTAATTTTGGGTGCACGTAGAGGTACCAATTAGCAAGTTCCCTCATAATGATATGAAACTTACAATGATTTTACGAGCTGCAAAATATCCAAGTTATGGATTCAAAGAGTTTTGAGATCTTTTGTAGGATATAACATATACTAGTATTTGTGCTAGGTTCCACTAGTGATGTCATACTCTTCTGTTCTATTGATCTGGCAATGTTCCTGGTCTTTAAATGTGTTTGGTGACAGATATTATTCTGTGCAAAGGCATACAGTATGGAGTCAAGAATCCAATCATATTGAGTAATAAGAAACCAATTGTTCGCACCCAAAATCATTTAAGCAGCTTTATATTGGATACAGTTACAATAACAAGTACACAACTTTATATTAAAGCAAAACATATAAATGGTAAACAACTACTAATTTCATCATAATACACAAATCAATCTTTATTATCTGGAACAATTGATCCGTGAGTTAAATTTTTTTTTTTGTAATTTTTTTTGGCCATGTTGCACCGACACGGTGTCGATGTCGCACCAGTGTCGGGGTCGACACTCCACCCCTTAGAAGTGTCCGTGTGACTTAGAAATGGATAATTTGCTTGTGCCAAATTTTGACAAATGTGACATAGTTCATGACAACACTCTTTAACACAAAAGATTAAGACATTTGGACATGAACAAGTTGTGTAATCATACTTTGTTGAAAAATAATAAAGTTAAAGATTTTGTTTGCAAAGAAGGTATTCTTAGAAAATTGCATCACATTGTTTGATGAAAGAAGCTTTATTATGAATAAATCTTTTGAGTTAGTTTATTCCGATGTTTGGGGACCCGCTCCTACTGACTGCAAAAGAGGAGTGAGATGCTATAGTGACTTTCATAGATGATTTTACTAGGTATACTTAGATATTTCTTTTGAAACATAAATATGAAGTCTGCAGAAATTTCTTGACATTTCTCAATATGATTAAAAAACAATTTGACACAACTCTTAAAATTTTAAGATCGAATTCTTTTGGTGAGTATATGTTAAAAGAATTTCAAAATTATCTAGAAACACATGGAATTTTACACCAAAAATCTTGCACAAAAATCTCATAACAAAATGGATTAGCCGAACACAAACATAGACATATTATAGAAACCACTAGAACTCTCTTGATTGCTAGTAATATTTTAAAATTCTTGTGGGTGTAAGCGACTCTTATCACCGTTTATCTAATAAATAGAATACCTTCTCAACTTAACAATGTTTCTCCTTTTAAAAAATTGTTTAGACTTATTCCATATAATGAAAGATTAAGAGTTTTTGGTTGTAAATATTTTATTTATATAGATAAGAATGATAAATTATCTTCTAGAACTATTGAGTGTGTCTTTCTAGGTTGCAATATTGACAAAAAAGGTTATAGTTGTTTTGATCCCAAATGAGTCAAACTTTATGTGTAAAGAGATCTGAAATTTTTAGAAAATAACTATTATTATGACTCATTTAAGATAAAGAAAAATATACCTTTCTAATGACCTTGCAAACTTAGAAGATAGTGAGAATGAAGATAGTGATAGAGAAAAAACCATTGATTTATGGCAACAAGATGAATACATGGATATAAAGATAAGTGAAAACGAGCCTAGAGAAAAAACCATTGATTTATGGCAACAAGATGAATACATGGATATAAAGATAAGTGAAAACGAGCCTCGTGATATTATGGAGCCTTTTACTTTACACTATGCTAGAACACCTAGAGAACAAGAAAACACTATACTACCTTCTAGAATTCCAAGGTCCCAAAAAGACTTCTGTCCCTATGAAACCTTTACCTTAAAGGAAAAATCTTATTGTCGCTATTTTACAAGAAAAAAAAACTAATTTCTATAATCAAGTCAAAGGTATATGGAAATAAAAAAATACTATGCAAAAAGAATTAAAAGCCTTAGATAAAGCTCAAACTTGGGATATTGTGGCTAAACCTAAGGATACAAAACTAATTAGATGTAGATGGGTATATAAAGTAAAAACACATAGTGATAACACCATATAAAGATATAAAGCTTGAGTAGTAGTTAAAGGATATATTCGAATACATAATAGATTATGAAGAAACCTTTGCTCTGACTGCTAGAATGACAACCATAAGAATTTTGATAACTCTTAGTGTTATTAAAAATTGGAAAGTTTTTCAACTAGATGTTAAGAATGCCTTCTGAAATGGTAAACTAAATGAAGAAAGATATATGACTCCTTATCCAGTATTTGATGTTTTGAAAGATTATATTCTTAAACTGAACAAGGCTTTGTATGGTCTTAAGGAAGCTCCTAAGGCTTGGTGTGACAGATTTGAAGACTTCATGCATATACATAATTTTGCGTCCTATTATACTAAAACTGCATTATTTGTAAGGAAATCATATGAAAGTATAGTAATTGTACTCTTATAGATGACATGTGTGAACACCCAAAATTTTGTTAATAAATTTTTCAGAATTTCCCCTCACAAGAATTTTTTTTTAAATCTTGTTGTTTTTAAATATATTTTTAAAATAAATGACTTTAAAGAATCAAAAAGAAAATATTTGAAACCAGAATAAGTCTTATCTGTAAAAGTGTTGGATAAAGAGGAGCATGATCTTAGGAGGTTCACCATATCAAGATCAGTCCAAGCAAGAGGTCAAAGCAACCCGTGGTGTAGCAAGCTAACCAAGGTGCAACCAATTGACCGAACCAAGGTGCAACCAATGAACCGAACCAAGCCAAGGTAGGGCGAGCTGCATGTGATGGGCTGAACCAAGTCAAGGTGGAACTGGTTGAACCAAACCTCGTGACCAACTTACCGAGCCAAAGTGAGACGGGCAAACCGTGCGACCAATTTTAAACCAAGGCTGGACCAACAAGGAAGGGCTACACGTGACCTGTTGACTGAACCAAGCCAGACCAACATGTGACCATCCACCAAAACAGATCAAGACGGGTTGGATTGGCCATAGAACCAGTCAATCCGTGGAATTCCCTAGTGTGGAGACTTCTTGGGCCAGCCAAGAAGTCTATAAATACCTGCATTGGGCTGAGTATAGAGGAGGCAATTAATGAGAGAAATCAACAAAAATCAAGAGAGGAAAAAAGAGAGAGATCGGCCACGAGTGGAGAGGAGCTTGCCCAAGAAGATCAGCCAAGAACGAAGGAAGATCAGTGAAGAAGAAGAAGAAGGTAGTCATCCCCATTTTCCCTTCTCTTCTCCTCATCTTTTTGATTCGTGCATTGTAAGCTTGGAGTCTTCATCTCCCACCTCTTGTAAGTTGAAGAATCACAACAAGTTTCGTGTAAAGTCATAGGTAAGGGAATCTTTTATATTCTATATCTTATACATCCTCATCTATTCTATGCTTATGTATATTATCATCCCTTCTTCCTTTTTTTTTTTGTCTTAATTGCTTCTAAATTAATTCAAGAAGCCATGAGAGAGACATAACTGTCACATTTACATGCGATGATATGAATATATAATCACTCTTATGATGGATTTGTGTTATAGGCAGGCATTATGCTGTGATCGCATATATCTTCTAAGAGAACAATCCTCTTCATGAGAGATGCTTTAGGGATTTATATGTAGATGAGTACCTCCCCAAACGAGCACAAATCTCAAACAAAATTCTTTGAATGATCATTAAATCATTAAGGATCTAACCGGATGTATAATTAGTTTCTACAAAGAAAGTTTTGCAGATTTTAGCATACCGCATAGATCTTGTATGATCCCCGAATTTTCTAGCCATTGTTTCTCAGTGAAATATTCTTAAATTTTGTCCATGAGTGGTAAATACATCGGTTAACATCCCGGTAAAATTCTCAAAAATTTTGGACATGGATGATATAAGTAAAAAATTATTAAGAATCATACTCAACCCGAAATCGAACCTATTTGTACCAAAATTTCTGTGATAGATGTTCAGTAAAACTATAACTCAGTCCGTAGGTATCCAAATACCTCAAAAATGGTTTCATTAGAAAGCTAACATCCATAGCTTTCTAAATTAACAATTTTCATAGAAATCGAAATCCTACGTACAGAGATACGAGTGTTTTACTCTGACTCTATATCTCAGTTACAGAAGCAATTCCTAATTTTAGAATAGCATTCGGTTAGAAATTTTATAAGGTTTAATTTTGATCATTCAAAGACCTAAAAATACAAATAAAAGTCTTCAATAAAACTTCATACCTAATTCTCACATAGGTAAAATTTTCGGGATTTTTGGATCCCTACAAAATAACCAAAAAAAAATACAAACTCCCTTGCTGGAAAACAAAACCAATTCTGGAAATTATTTTAAAAGGCATACCTTTTTGAAAAAGCCCTTTTGGGTAGAAATTATTTTGAGAAAATGTCATATTCTAAAATCGCTCTTTCTTAGTGTCTAGGCGACCCTTGAGCACCGATTGAAAAATGCCTATGATGATAAGAACCTACTTGTCCATAATTATCGAATAGTTAGATAAATCTCTTTTCAAGTTTGAGTAAACTTGCTGGCACGCTCGCACACGATTTTTGTAAGCAAAGTTTTAATTCCATACCTGACCGAAAATTTTTATTTACAACATGATATCATTGGAAGTGATGATCTCATTATCACTCGTCCAAATATATCTCACGATGTCTACATTGTAAGCAAGTTTTAGTAAGCTCCTACTGCTGCTCTTATGATTGCGGCGATGAGAATTATCAGATACATTAAGCACTCTATGGATAAGGGGATGTTCTTAACTTCTTATTTTTCTCTTAATTTAACCGTATATACTAATATTGATTGGGACGAAGATGTCTACAATCGACACTCCACTACTAGTTTTTGTTTTTTCTTAGGTGAGTCATTCTTCTCTTGGAGATGCAAGAAGCAATAAAAGGTATCCCTATCCTCCATAGAAGCAGAGTGTCGTGCAATGACAACTGTTGCTGCTAAGATTTTATGGATCATAAAAGCACTGAGAGACATGGGAGTCACTCTACAACAACCCTTTGTGATGTTTTGTCACAATAAGAGTGCAATGTAAATTGCATCTAACAACACTTTTAATAAAAGAACGAATCATATTGAGATGAACTGTCACTTTGTTCGAAAGGAATACTTGAAAAAGAAGCTCACTTTATGTTATGTATCATTTGAAATGCAACTAGCGGACTTCTTCACTAAGTCATTATCGGCTCCTAGATTTAGTTTTATGTTAAACAAACTTTCGTTATACATACCGTAAGTTTGAGGGAGGAGTGTTAAAATATAATAAATAGGATGGGCCACTAGAGCCCGTGTTTGAGTACGGGATAGCAAGGGCCTTGGCCATTCTAGCTAGTTGGAATTCCTAAAGCAACTTGAAGGATCATTTTCTTACAATGTTTTGTGTCATGGGATGCATATATAGTGGATAAACAAAAGTACAGAAAGACACATGAGAAGTATAAGGAAAATGAGCCTCACACATGGAATTTATGCATCTGTTGTGCATCAGGTTTAGCCTGGATCTTTAAGCGTAAGAATCCTCTGATGGAAATACTAGCTAAGCTTGACAGGTTAGCAGACTAGGTTTTGAGGAAAAATGTATATTATACAAAACAACAACTAAGCCTTTTCCCATACTAGACGGGGTCAGCTACATGGATTCTTTGTTTCCAAAGATCCCTATCGTATGCCATGTTAGCATTTAACTCACAATAAGCTAGATCATTCTTTATTGTTTCTTTCCAACATTTTTGTGGTCGTCCTCTACCTCTTTTAATACTTTCCAAATTTAGTTTTTCATACCTTCTTACAAGTTCTTCTTTTGATCTTCTTTCTATATGTCCAAACCATCTTAAATGATATTCTCTCATTTTATCATCTATTGGTGCCACTCCTAATTTGTTTCTAATAACCTCATTATGTATACGGTCTTTTCTTGTATGACCACTCATCCATCTCAACATCTTCATTTCTGTCACAGACATCTTTTGTACATGTTGATGATTAACTGCCCAACACTCAGAACCATAAAACAAGGCAGGCCTAATTGCTGCTCTATAATATTTACCTTTCAACTTTAATGGTATCTTCTTATCACAAAGAATACCTGATGCTCCTCTCCATTTTAACCAACCAGCATTAATTCTATGTGTAACATCTCCATCAATTCTTCCATCACTCTGAAAAATTGACCCTAGGTATTTAAAACTTTCCTTTTGGGGGAAATTGACCCTAGGTATTTAAAACTTTCCTTTTGGGGGATGCAATGTGTGCCAATTTTAATTTCTATGTCCTCTAAAGTAGCCAAATGATCAAACTTACATTCCATATATTATGTCTTTGTTCTACTAAGTCGGAGGCCTTTGCTTTCTAATGTTTCTCTCCATAGTTCCAATTTTCTATTAACTTTTTCCTTAGACTCCTCCACTAATACAATGTCATCTGCAAATAACATACACCAAGGTACTTCATCTTGAATATGTTTTGTTAACTCATCCATCACCATTATAAATAAGTATGGACTTAAAGTTGATCCTTGATGTAACCCAATATTAACTTCAAAGAAGTCTGTCGTTCCTTCATGAGTCCTCACACATGTTTTTGCGCCATCATACATGTCTCTTATAAGGTTAATATATGTCAACGGGATACCTCTTTTTTCCAAAGTTCTCCAAAGAACCTCCCTCGGGACCCTATCATAAGCTTTTTCTAGATCAATAAATATCATGTGAATGTCTTTCTTCTTTGCTCAAAAATGTTCCATAAGACGTCTCAAAAGGTGAATTGCTTCAACGGTAGATCTGCCTGGCATGAATCCAAATTGGTTCTCTGTTGTACTTGATACTTGTCTTAACCTACGTTCGATAATCCTTTCCCACAATTTCATATAATGGCTCATTAACTTGATACCTCGATAATTCGCACAATTTTGAATGTCTCCCTTGTTCTTATATATGGGTATAAGTGTACTTGCTCTACATTTCTCGGGCATCTTTTGGTTTTTCCATATTTCATTAAATAGTCTTGTGAGCCAAGTGATTCCTATTTCTCCTAGTATTTTCCAAACTTCTATAGGAATATTATGTGGTCCTACCGATTTACCACCCTTCATATGTTTAAGAGCCTCTTTGACTTCATTATTTTGAATACGTCTGTAGAAATTGTGGTTTATATACTTTTCTAACTTGGCTAAATCTCCTAAACTAATACTAACATCTTTATTTTCATTAAAAAGATTATAAAAATAGTTTTTCCATCTATTTCTTATATCATCATTTGCCACTAGAATTTTTTCATCATCGTCTTTTATGCATCTAACATAATTAAGATCTTTAGTTTTCTTATCTCTAGCCCTAGCTATCCTAAAAATATCTCTTTCACCCTCTTTTGAGTTGAGTTTTTTATATAAGTCCTCCCAAATCTTAGTTTTTGCTTCACTAACGGCCTTTTTCGCTTCCTTCTTTACTTTCTTATAAGCTTCTAAAGTTTCACTAGTTTTCTTAGCATAATGTAATTTGTAACATGCCCTCTTTGCCTTGATTTTATTTTGTACTACTTCACTCCACCACCAACTTCTTTTTATGCTGGTACACCTCTCTTAGATACCCCTAACACATCTTTCGCCACTTTCCTAATATGTATAGTCATATTGTTCCACATATCAAAGGGTGTACCAACATAATTCCAAACATCTCCTTGAAGGACTTTCTGTTTAAATATATCTTCTTTCTCGCTTTTGAGGTTCCACCATTTAGTCCGAATAACTCTATGCACTCTTTTCTTGTTTGTCCGTTTTTTAATTTGTAAATCCATAACTAAAAGTCGATGTTGGGTGGTTAAGCTTTCTCCTAGAATTACCTTGTAATATTTACAAACAGGCTCTATCTTTTTTTCTACAAATAAAGTAATCAATTTGTGTTTGTGATAAGCCACTCTTATAAGTAATTAAATGTTCATCTCATTTTTTGAAGATTGTATTGACTATAAAGAGATCAAATGCCATCGCTAAATTTAAAATCTCCCTACCTTCCTCATTTATATCCCTAAAACCAAAGTTTCCATTAATACCTTGATATCTTAATGCCTCTTTACCGACATGTCCATTTAAGTCTCCACCTGAACAAATCATCTTCCTTTGTGGAATCTTTTGAATCACCTTATCTAACTCTTCTCCAAAAGTTGTCTTTATACTATCTTCTAGTCCTACTTGAGGTGTGTAAGCACAAACTATATTCAAAACCTCTGCTCTTAACACTAATTTCAACGTCATGATTCGGTCACCATATCGTTGTATGTCTACTACACTATCCTTTAAATCTTTATTTATGATAATACCGACTCTGTTTCAAGCTTTTTCTTTACTTGAGTACCATAATTTAAAACATGTATCCTCTATCTCCTTTGCTTTTTCTTCAACCCATTTTGTCTCTTGGAAAGATAGAATATGAATCTTTCTCCAAATCATAGTATCTACCATCTCCATTAGCGTACCGGATAATGTTCCGATATTCCAAGAACTAATACGAATCTTATTATTTAGGACTAGCTTCCTTACCTCCCGCATCCGTCCATAATTAAAATGCGAAGACCCTCTCTGCAAATTATTGACTACATTCGGGCGGCTATGTAGCGGGACTAACTTTTTTATCTACACTCGTCCATGATGTAGGAACCCTCTCTGCGATTCATTCACTACATTCGTGCAAAAATGTAGTGGCTCTTGCTTACTTATTACTGCATTCAAGCTCTGCAGCATGTCGTTAGGGGGGAACGTCCCAAAGCATTGCTCATAATTTTTGTAATCCATGTTATAAAATCCGACAAAGTTTTATGCTTGCTGTCGGAAGCCTAACACAACCCTCCTCCTTTATCCGGGCTTGGGACCGGCAATGCAAGGGTGATCCCTTACATGGGCGGAGTTAAAAATGTATATTATATATATGTAAATATATTTCATGCCCATTGGCATTTGTCCCATCGAGTCTTGAAGATCTTGTTGCTCACTTACGTGAACCTATGCCACAGGATACTGATAATAGGCTGCTGCACTCATCGGACTTGCTGCTCACTAATTATTTTGAATGTTTTCTGGCTAGAAATGCTTAGAGACAGCTTAACATTATGTTACAGGGACACCTAATGTTTTCTGGCTAGTAGTTGATTTTACATTACAAGTGAAAAAAAAACTTGTATAAACTAAGTTTTCTTATAGTTTAATTGTTAAAATAATCGATCTATTGATGAATCTCACAAAAAAATACAACTAGCTATTTGAAGAGGAAGGGCTAGAGGCTACCACGCTTATTTTTTCATTATGGTTTCTAATCAGATTACATCATATTTATATAATATATATAAAGACGTCATAACTTGAAAGACAAAACTACTTTTAAAACTTAATTAAAAGAACACGACTTTGATTGGATCAGATTCGTTTGGATCTGATCCAAACCTGTAACTCCTTCTCGACACTCCTCCTCAAGTTGGGAGAAAGATGTGGACGGCTCTCAACTTGCCAAGCACACTCGCAAGATTGATCTTGTTAAGGGCCTTTGCTAAAATATCAACGCACTCATTAGAGGAATAGGATCTTGTGTTTCCATGTCCAACTCTTTTATAAGAGCCTTCAACCATAGTCACACATCCCTTGACTAATTACCCTATATACTGCCTCTTTACTAGATCTTGCTACTAGCATTTGTTTCTTTCTCTTCTATGAAATAATATTTCCTCCAATCAAGGTGATATACTCAAAAGTCGACTTCATATCATCTAGAGAACCTGACCAATCAACCTCTATAAACACTTCAATATTTAGGTAATCATTATTAGTGTACAAAATTCTATGACTAATGGCAGCCTTTAGATATCGCAAAGTATAATACGCTATATTTATATGAACTTAATGGGAGCATGCATAAATGTACTCACTATTTACATAACATATGTGATATCAGGTCAGGTAATTGTATAAATCGATTTTCCAACTAATCGATGGTACCTACCAACATCTTCATACCTCTCTTCATCTCCAAGATATAATTTTTGGTTAGTTTGCATGGAAATTTCACGCTTCTTGCAATCTAGCATTTTTGTATCCTTGAGTTATACAAACAATTAGCATAAATATTTTCTTGCAGACATATATGATGTTGCTTCACCTTTGTTTGGTAATTTCTTCAAGATTATCATTTGCAATATAGTGTCATCAACATAAACAATTAGCATAGATATTTTCTTCTCTTTTTTTTAAATAAGGTATGATCACCTACACTTCTTGAATCTTAAGTTAATTATATCTTCGCTAAATCTTTCAAACCAAGCTCTCGGTGACTATTTTAGGTTATAAATTATCTTTTTTAGTTTAAATACATCTTCTTTTAGTTCACTATTATCAAATCCTAGGAGCAATTCTATATGCTTGCATGGAGATATCTCTACAAGAATGCATTCTTTATATCTAGTTGCCATATATCCCATCCTCCTTGAGCCGTCAGATTTATGATAACTGTTATGTTGGTTAGCTTAGCAACATATGCAAAGGTCTCATTGTAGTCTATATCATATGATTGGTTATATTCTTTGGCCACCAGTTTGGCCTTATAATGCTCCATACTCCATCTTCTTTGAACTTCACTATAGACCCAAACAACAACTAAGCCTTTTCCATACTAGACGGGGTAGGCTGAACTTCACTATACACCCATTTAGAACTTAATGCCATTGAGATTTCTCTACAAGAATGCATTCTTCATATCTAGTTTTCACAGATCCCATCCTCCTTGAGCCGTCAGATTTATGATAACTGTTATGTTGGTTAGCTTAGCAACATATGCAAAGGTCTCGTTGTAGTCTATATCATATGATTGATTATATTCTTTGGCCACCAGTTTGGCCTTATAATGCTCCATGTTCCATCTACTTTGAACTTCACTATACACCCATTTAGAGCTTATTGGTTTTCCTCCTGCTGACATATCTACAATATTTCATGTATTATTTTTCTCCAAATGCTTCCAACTCACTTTGCACCGGTTTTCTCTAATTAGTTTCCCTCAGATGCAACTTTACATTCATAACAAAGTTTTGATAGTTCTTTTGTGATACTGTTGTAGGAAACATATTGAGAGATGGGATGAAGGATACATGCAATGTTATCCGTATCGTACGATACGGTGCGATACGTATCGTATCGTGAGAAGCCAAATTTTAAACAAATAAAAATTGTGACAAAATCATTTTTTTTTTGCAGTTTCTGGCCTCTCTTCGCCTCTCTTCACTTCCCTATGCTTGTAATTTGGGTTTATAATTTTATTTATTGAATAAGAATAATTTATAAACAAATAAAAATTGTAACAAAATCATTTTCCTTTCTGTTGCCAACTTTTAGGTATATTTCTACTGGCAGCTTCTAATTTCATGAGATCGCAAACAATTAAAAACATT
This sequence comes from Brasenia schreberi, assembly GCA_036023115.1. Classification (NCBI taxonomy): domain Eukaryota; kingdom Viridiplantae; phylum Streptophyta; class Magnoliopsida; order Nymphaeales; family Cabombaceae; genus Brasenia; species Brasenia schreberi. Next base: position 8,070,943 of record JAYKKT010000063.1, read on the forward strand.
TGGTTGTCTCGGTTCATTGAGTGGGCATTTCACAACTTCACTATTTTAGGGTTTACCTTATGTGACTTCCATTGAGTTGAACATGATCAACGTGTGTGAGACTTAATTCAGTCATTGAAGTGAGAAATAAAGCTCAAGCATTAGTTAAAAAGCTAATTGGAAGAGAAAAAGGGATATCATCAAGTAATAATATCACATCACTTAGGTGTCATAGTGTCAATAATCAAAGAAATTGAGCTCATTGTTTTGCTCACATATGAAAATTAGCAAATATTGTACAAAGATAGCAGTTTGTTAATTTTGATATATTAGATGAGTGGATTATGAAAGATAACGAAGAAAATGCACTCCTAACCAAAGAAGACATTGCATGAATTAATTTGAAGTGCAACAACATCACGAAGGAGATGAAGATTTTCATTTTAAAGCAGAAGGTGATGAGAAACTTTGAATCTTTATCAAGTAGAAGACGAAGATTATTTAGTTAATAATCCTGATACAAATTAAAATATGTAAAATATAAATGTATTTCATTTTTTGCTTCAAAATATGTAATTTTGGATCCAATTGTTCAATGTTGAATGTTCAATCTATGCTAAACTTTGCATTATATGAATTTAAAGCAATTATCAGATTTTTCTAGATTTTTCCAGATTTTTTTCAGATTTTTACTAATTTTCTTGATTTTTTAAATAATTTTCGTATTATTTTAGTATTAAAGTATGATACGATACGATACGCCCGTATCGTGGAGCTTAGCGATACGCGATACGATCAGTGTTGTCTGACGCGTATCGTATCGTGTATCGCTGGGCTCCACGATACGGGCGTATCGTATCGTATCGTACTTTAATATTAAAATAATGTAAAAATAATTAAAAATTAATAAAAAAATCGAAAAAAATCGAAAAAAATCAAGAAAAAATCAGGAAAAATCTGATAATTGCTTTAAATTCATATAATGTAAGTTTAGTACAGATTGGGCATTCAACATTAAACAATTGCATCCAAATTTATATATTTTGAATCCAAAAAATAAAATACAGACATAGTTTACACTTTACAGTACACTACAGTTACATATAATGTTACATTTTACAAATTGTAATCAGGATCATCAACTAAATAATCTTCATCTTCTCCTTGTTGCAGATCCTCATCATCATCAGCCACGCCCACACCTTCTTCTTCAAAATCAAATTCTTCATCTCCATAATGTTGTTGCGCTCCTTCCAAATTAATCCAGGCAACGTCTTCTTCTGTTAGGAGGGCATTTTCTTCAGTGTCTTCCATAACCCAATCTTCTAATATATCAAAATTATCCAAACTTATTGGATCGAACTGACTTTCTTCTCTATTTACTTTTTTTAATTGCCTACGACACAAACAAAGATAAACAATTAGTAAGTAATATTAACAATTGAAAACTGAAGTTAAATAATATCGAATTGAAAATTTGAAAGTAATACAACATTACCTTTCACGAAGGCGCATGTTACAACGAATATAAACCAAATCATTAAGCCTTTTGTGTTCCAACCTGTTGCGCTTTTTTGTATGGATGTGTTCAAAAACACTCCAATTTCTTTCACAACCTGTTGCACTACAGGTTTGGCTTAAGACTCTAACTGCAAAATCTCTAAGGTTTGGACAATCACTTCCAAACCTGTTCCACCAAACATCTGTAAAGAAAATATAAACATTAGAGACATAATAATCCACAGTAATGTAAGATGGAACTTAAATATGAAAATAAACAATGTACCTGGACGCATCGTAGAGCGGTTGCGAATTGCAACAGGCAAACCCATCAAGTGAAGAGCATTATCATATATCTCCATCTCTCGATGTATCGCATCTACTATGCTCTCATCAGGGACTAATCTGTCGATGCATTCAATGATTCCTCGATTAACCTCACCGTCCCTTTTGAAGGTTGCTGAGTACCTCAATGATGGGTTTAGATAGTAGGCTGCTGCATGAATAGGCTGATGCAATTGTTTATTCCATCTACTATCAATTATTTTCCACACGGGCACATAATCTCTTTTTTTTCCATTAAAGTTATTTCTGATTGCTTCTTTTGCCCTGTCCATGGATTCATAAAGGTAGCCCATAGATGGTTTCTCCTCGCTGTCAGCCAATCTCAAAACTTTCACTAAAGGACAAGTAATTTTCAATAATCTGATACATGCATTCCAAAATGAACTTCTAAAAACCGTTTCTGCAATCTCATTTAACTTTCTGTTCCTTCTGTTTTGTGGCAACTCTGCAAATTGTTGCCACTCATCTGAGGAGAACATTCTCTTTAAAGCTTGCTTCTGTCTCACAATACTCTGTACAGATAAGAAGTTTGTTGCGAACCGAGTTGCAGCTGTGCGAAGAAGCTCTGCACCTTCTGTGTATCTCCTCATCATACATAAAACAAATGCATGGTTGTAAATAAATTTTGTAATATCTTGGCAACACTCAGTTGCTGCCTTTATTTCATCCATCTCACCGATGTCCTCGAGGATGAGATCTAAACAATGGGCTGCACATGGTGTCCAGTAGAAAGTCCCATAAATATCAGCTAACTCCTTTCCGGCTGCTTTGTAGTTAGCTGCATTATCTGTAATCAATTGGACTACATTTTCTAGCCCAACCTCTTGTATAACCTTATCAAATTCCTCTCGTAGGATCTCTGCAGTGTGCCTCTCCTCTGACATATCTAGAGATCTCAAAAACATGAGTCCTTTAGGACAATATACAAGAAAGTTTAGCAATGTCCTTCCTCGCCTATCGGTCCATCCATCTGCCATGATAGTGCATCCTGTTTCCTTCCACGATTGTCTCAAAGTCGAACAGTATTGCTGCACTTCAATCACGGTCTGATCTAATATCTTCCCTCTCAACTTCTGATAAGAGGGCATCCTGTATCCTGGACCAATGTTAGCAATTGCATCTGCCATTGCTTGAAAATGAAAACTGTTTGCTGCATTAAATGGAATGCATGTATCATAAAACCATCTGCCCACTGCAAGGTCTGCTTGATCGTGCAGTTGTTCTGAAGCCATAGCAGCACGAATTCCTGGCTGAGCACCAGGTGTAGTGGAAGGAGGAAAGAACGAATGTATGCTAGAAGAAGAAGCTCTTCCTCTACTCCTTCCTGAACTTCCTCTTCTGCCACCTCCAAAGTCTTCAGATGCAACCCTCTTTCCTCTGCTAGGTGCTCGCGAACTGCTACTACCAATATCTGTTCTAGCATCTGAAGGCAAACTATCAGTGAATCCAACTCCAGTGGCAGTAGCATCATCAGCTTCTTCACACATCTGGAAATCATCCTTTTGTTGTCTCCTTTCTTGTATGCTCTCAATCATCTGCAAGCATTGCCATTTAATACCTTCTGGCACACTTCTAACTCTGCCTGTGCATGGAGCAACTTCTTTCCTGGTTCCTGCTAGGTGGTGTTTCAACCTTGAAATTCCACCACTAACCACCTTTTCACAAAATAAACATCTGATTTTTAACCTTGAACCCTCAACTGGTATACCCCACTGCCATGCCGGATCATCAGACTTTGAATGAGAGTCTCTACCACCCCTTCCTGCCATCTCAATGGAGTACTTTAATTCAAACAAAAACCTGAAAATAAAAGCACTTCGTAAATCCCCCAATCTTCAAATAACACTCAAATCGAGTGTCTCCCACTTCATGAATGCAATAAAAATCGTATACACACACTTAATAACTTCATATTTTGTCATTCAAAAAAAAAACCCGAAATAACACAAAAAACAATAAATATAAAGGAAAAAAAGGAAAAAAACATTAAAAATATACCTAAATCCGAGTTTGGAGGCTTGGACGGACACCGTAGGGCACGATTTTAGAGCTTTGAACACCAAGGAGGCGAAAACCGACTCTTAGGGAGCTTGAAGAACCCAAAAGGAGAGAGGAAACCCGCGAAAAATCGCGGGTTTCCCTCGGCCCGGGACCCTTTATAAGGGTCCCAGGGCGTATCGCCCGTATCGTACGATACGGGCGATACGGCCCGATACGGGCCGTATCGCACGATACGGTGCGATACGCCCGCACCTGCGATACGGGGGCCCGTATCGTATCGTGGTGGCCCACGATACGGTGCGATACGAACAACACTGGATACGATACGCGTCAGACAACACTGGATACATGTTCACTTCCCTGTTTCTGAGGGCAATAAAGAGACCAAGTTTTGGGTCTATGCATTGACTTTGCTGTAATATTTCAAGAGAAACTTATATGAATTCGGGAGAAATTCAATGTTTGACATGACTACCTTCCGCTCACCTCTTATATATGTCTTCATGTCCTTAAAATTTTTGCTTGAGTCCCTTCACTCTCATTGAACTCAAACTCTTCCTATGTTGGGTTCATAGGTAGAACGTAAATGTGTTGGTTTACTGAATCAATATCAATAGACTCTCTCTTGGAAGAAAAGTAGGGGAAACATTTAGAGATGGATAAAAGATCATAGCATCTATATTCTTTTTGGGTTGACGAGTAATCATAACCAATAAAGCTACATTTAATAACCTTTCGATTCAATTTATCTATGGCATGAAATAAATATGAACATAACAAGTACACCCAAAGACACAAGGTTGGACATGAAGCAACATGTGTTTAGGATTAAGGATCTTGAATAGAGACTTGCCACTTAGAACAGAACTCAACATCCTTAATGAGATAGATGGCTGTTAGAATTGCATCACCCTGATAATATTTAGGGGGCATTACAACCAATAATCAAGGTTTTAACAACTTCATAATTTCAAGGATATGTTTGTCGTGGAGTACAACAACAACAACAACAACAACAAGTCAACAACAACTAAGCCTTTTCCCATACTAGACGGGGTCGGCTACATGGATTCTTTGTTTTATGTTTGTCGTGGAGTATTAGGATAAAATATTTGGTGCATGATATCACGTTTGTCAAAATAGTCTCATAACTTGACATGTATTTACTACCATTGCTTAAGTGAAATACTTTCATAGAGAAACATAATTGAGATTCAATAAATTTACATACCATAGGAAATATTGTACAAAATTCATCTCTAGATTTCATTAGATAAATCTGAGCAAAGCGAGTACAATCATTGATAAAAGAAACAAAATATTTATAATCACGGAAAGAAGTAACAAGATAAGGATCTCAAAGGGCTTAAACATCAGAACGGACTAACTCAAAAGGTTTGCACACTCTTGACTCAATACATGGAAAGGAGACACTATGATGTTTTTCCTTTGGTACATATTATAATGGAGGACTACATTATTGAGTTCATGAGATATTCCCTTACTACACTTTTGATCTTCAACAATGGCAAAGATCCAATTGATTATGCCATAACTTGACTTCTTTTGTCTTCATAGCTAAGGATATGCTCACTTATGGTGTAGGATGTGTTTTTTTGAGGATATAAATCTCTTTTCTTAAGAGACCATGCTCAAGATCTTTCTCATCTTCAGATCTTAGAAGACACAACTAAGAGAGAAAGTCACATAACAATTTAGATTTTGGTCAAAGAGCTTACAAATGACAAGTTTATAGAAAAGCTTACAAATAACAAGTTTATAGAAAAGATAGAAAGGTGAAAGACAAAAGTTAGATTAAAAAAGGTGGTTTCCACGCTCTTTTTCAAACATAGAGGTATTAGAACTATCAACAAGTTTAATGGGTTTACTATTATGATGAAATTGACAGTTAAAAACAATTCTTGTTCCATACCATATGATTAGTGGCTCTAGAGACTGCAACCTGTATTTTAGAAATAGAAGAGATAGGGTTACCAATCACCAAAAATAAAGTGTGAGCCATCATAGCTTAGAGTTTGAAGTTGAAGTCTGTTCTCCAGGCCATGACTCTAAGTCTTCTATATGCTTAATCAATGTTGTTGTAGTGTGTATCACAATCTTCTGATGTTTTCTCCAAGTTACTCATATAGTATGCCTTACTCTTAATCAAATTAGTCTTATCAATTAAATCCTAACATTGGTTTTTTGTGTGATGACTATTGTCACAATGTGAACATTTCAATCTTTTTATCTCATCATTGGATATGGTGCAATGGCCTCTACCTCGGTTGCTATATCCTCCTTTTCCTCTACTTTTCTCATTTTGATTTCTTCCCAATAATGCAGATTTTTAAGTATCCATTGAATCCTCCTTTTCAGGTCCTCTTTTATTTTCCTCTAGAAGTAAATGAGTAGACGGTACCTAATGAAAGTAATTCTTCTCTTTTGAGGAAGGTGGCCTTCACTACCTCATAACAAGAAGACACTCCCCATCAAATATCAAACACTTTATGTTTTTCTATTTCTTCATTCATTTCTTTTGAACATGAAGTACATTTTGTAAGAGTGAAGAATTGAAATTCATCCCATAGGCCACACAATTCGGTATAGTACTCACTTATTGTCCAATTTCTTGTTGGCACTTTTATATTTTATCTAGTATCTCATATTCCAAATTTTTTATTCTAAATACATAAATGTTGTTCTTATTGAAGAACGCATGGACTGAAGTAGCCATGATAACACCAATTCATCCTCTTTCTTCCACTTTGAGTAGATGGGGTTACTATGATCAGGGCATTGCCGTTCACTTCTAAGATATTCCCGTATTCCTTTAGCTAGAACGTTTAATATTAGTAGTATGATAATTTTCTATCTTTTCTCCCTACTGTTCTTTAGAAACTTGATTGGTTATATCTAACACCTTACTTTTATCAGCCTTTCTTTATGAGTTTTTCATAAGAAGTGATGAGCACAACCCAAGGAGTTTCGCATCACACTTACTCCGGAACAATGTCTTTTAACTTGGACACACACGAAACTTGCAGCAACTTGTATCTCATGTTAGGGCGTCTTCTATATTCAATCTTCAATACTGAAGTTAACCATGACATACGTGCCCTGATTTTTCCGGTACCATATTGAAATAATCGGTCTATTGATGCATCTCACATAAAGATTATATCAACTAGAATGGAAGAGGAATTGCTAGAGGTTGCTTCTCCTTTCTTATTTTTTTATTAGGTTTTCTAATCAGAGTACATCATATATGAAGACGTCATAACTTTGAAGACAAAACTACCTCTAAAACTTAATTAAAAAAACATGACTTGGATTGGATCAGATCTGATTGGATTTGATCCAAACCTTTAACTCCTCAACATTAATGAACTATTACCAATAATATATACCATGATTTTGGAATTGCTGTATTTTGCACTCACACCTGTGTCCTGCACTTGCAACCTTATGACATGAACTTGAAGCGTGCATGAGGACTGAGAATCCATTACCATATTCAGATTCAGAATTTATCTTGAGTCATTCTTGTCTAACACATAAAAGCACCTCTCTAACTTTACCATACGGTAACGTACATTCAACTATGGGAGGTTGACAATTTCATAAGTTGTTGTTTCCGATGTTGTAAAAACCGTATCGGTGCCCGTATCGCACGGGCACCGATATGGCTATATCGTGCCATATCGTATGGTACGGTACGATTCATAGTTTTTCTCTTTTTTTAAAAAAAAATCAAAATTTCAAAAAATTCAAAAATTAAAATTAATGAACAAAACATGTATAACACAGTGAAGAAACATTCATACTATAACAAAAACATCTCCATAACAAGGCTACAAGCATCCATATTTCATAAATAATATAATTCATATTCCATGAATCCATAATCCATGATTTCATATTCCATAATCCATAGAATCCATAATCATCAAGGTTACAAGGTACAACTTAAAGTACAACTACAACTTACAAGTACAACTTAAAACAGATTACAATCATCCACAACGTGGATCATAATCAACAAAAGCATTATAATCAACGTAGTCAGGATCACCACCATCACCATCATCATCATCATCTCCTCCCTCTTCTTCCTCTATAATAGGATCTGCCCATCCAACACCTTCGACTTTATTTTCATTCTCTCCAACTCCAAGTTCTGCTTCGACTTTGAGTGTCCTTCAATTTTCATCCTCTAAAATGATAGGGGGCTCCTCCTCTTCGACCCAATCGTCAAGAATATCAACATTTTCGTAACTCAATGTGTCATATGGCACCTTCCTTGTCCTCCTTGCATCCTTTTGCATTTGCCTGTAAAAAAAGAATATTCAAATTATAAAGAATATCAAATGTAATATAGTCACATCAAGCATTCATTATTAATAAGATCAAGAAAGAAGTCAAGAACTAGGCAACAACAAACAATATATATTTTTTAAATATTACCTTTGCCTTAACTTCATGTTATAGGCAACGAATACCAAATCACGTAGTCGAGCATGCTCCAGCCTGTTTCGCTTTTTCGTATGAATGCGTTCCAAAAAGCTCCAATTCCTCTCGCACCCACTCAAACTATATGTTTGGCTCAATATACGTTGAGCAAACCTTGCCAAATTTGGTGCATCTATACCAAAACGAGCATACCATTCATCTGAAATAAAACACGATAATGATTAATAAGAAACACATGAAGTCAATCAATTAATAACTTAAATGAATATCAATAAAAATATAATACCCTTTTATGTATGACAAGACTTTGCACAATAATGACATTTGTAGCAAATCTTGTCAATGAAGGCCTAATCAATTCTCTTCTAGCTGTATGAAAATGCATCAAATACAATACAAAAGAATAATTATAAATAAACTTTGTAATATTTCTGCATCCATCTATAGTCCCTCTTATTTCATCCATTGTACTCAAATCTTCAAGCATTAAGTCTATGTAATGTGTAACACATGGAGTCCATACTAAGGATGGATGGTTTGCCTCAAGCATCTTACCAGCTGCTCTAAAATTTACAGCATTATCAATAATGAATTGAACAACATTTGAAACACCGACTTCCTCAACAACTTTCTAAAAAATAGGGAGTAAATTATCTGCAGTTTTATCAATATGGGATAAGTCATGATTTCAAAAATAATGTACCTTTGGGGCAATAGACTAGGAAGTTTGCCAAAGACCTACGTTGACCATTTGTCTAACCATAAGCCATAACAGAACATCCTGAATCCTTTTACGACTCTCTAAATTCATAACTCCATGCATTAACAATATCAACCCATTTCTGTAATAATATGCACCTCAAAGTACGATAAGTAGGGACTCTATACCCTAATCCCACACTGGCAATTGCATCCGCTATACTTTGAAAAGAAAATGAGTTTGCAACATTCAAAGAGTAACAATTTTCATAAAAAAATTCAGCACACTTTAAATCTAATTTATCAATTACCTCCTTTGAAGCCATATCTGATCTAATGCCTTGCTGAGATCCAGAAGTCGTACGTGGGGAAAAAAATGAAGGCATCCCACTAGGGCCACTACATCCTCTGGCTCTTCCTCTAGTACCCCTTGTAGGCATTGGGCGAGTAAGAGCTCTTGAAGTGTTACAAGAGCCAACTCCACTGCTACTACCACTAGAACCTACACTTTTTCTCTTTTCTCATCTTCTCCTCTCCTCTTCAGCTATCTCTTCTTCCATCTCAGCTGCACCATGTAATTCATCACCATCATGACCATAGTCACCATACATCCCCTGAGCAGTAGCATCTTCAAATGGTTTAGACATATCCCAACTACCTATTTATGCCCTCTCTCTCACCCTTAATCTCTTCTTCTCCTTCGAAGCTATGTCACACAGGTGCGGGTGCGGGATACGATAAATTTCAAAAAATTTGGGTGCGGCGACACGGCTAGGGTATATAATATTATATATATTATATATTCAATTAATTCAAGCTAGAAGCCTAGAACAAGTGAGACATCAATTAACATAAGAATATGACGACAACAATAAGTACACAACTTTATATTAAAGCAAAACAAGTAAAGAACTACCTATGTCATATCAACAATATTATCATAATATCATTTATCAACTATGAACAATATTAATGTTTGATAAATGAAATGAAGTAATGAACATGTACCTAATAAATTATAGATCTTCACTATCAATAATATCATCAACTGAAGGGACTATTGGATCAGTGAGTTCCATATTAAGAGTATACAAATCTTGGCTGTCGTCTAAGTGATATTTCTCTGGGTTTGCATCCCAATATTTTGATGCTCCTTCACTACAATATATTCAAATAAATAACAAGAAAAGATCAACAATAATCATCATGATGCAAGCAAAGAAAACAATTTTGAAAGATTAGTAATTTTTACCTGTACTCAACATTAGATCGTGAAACCAATCTTAGATTTGAATGGACATAAACCAAGTCTTCAGTACGACTACTTGATAGATTGTTCCTTTTGATATTGTGAATTTGAGAATATGTACTCCAATTTCTTTCACAACAAGATGAAGTAGTAGGTTGAGATAATAATTTTGATGCAAGCTTTTAAAGAAGAGGCATCTCAAATCCATAACATGCCCACCAATCTAGTGGATCTTGATAATCCCTTGCTTCTAGTGAATCAAGTTTGGCACAAGAAAACTTTTCATATTCAGAATTTACTTGCCTAAGTATGAGTCACGATAAATCTTTCCCAAACACATTTGCCTATTCTTTGCTATTTCAGGATCTTGATTAGGAGGACAACGTCCAATGCTCTCATGCAACCATTTCTTCCCATAATATCTTGGATTTAAAGAATGTGCTAAACAATGCAAGGGAGTGTTGCTTTTGTCCCATCTTGAAACTAATATAGAATGAATATGATCATAAAACAATGATGTCTCATGAGTTTCTTTTCCCTCGTGCTTCAAAATTATTGACTCAACTCTTTCAATCATGGCATCCCACATTTCATAAACTTTATGAAGCATTGGTTGATCTTTATCAACTTCTCTCAACATCTCCCAAATAGGTTATGTGAATTCAAGAAAATATGATACCTTGTCCCACCATAAATCATTAAGAATAATAGTCTTCACTGCTTGGGCCCGTACTTGATCTTCAACTTTGCTACCACGGTATGAATCCCAGCTTGGATCAGTAACCATCTGAAGATGTCTTGATTGGGTTGAATCTTTTTACCATCACAATCAAAGAATTACGAGAAAGAGCCAAATTCAAACTATGAGCTACACAAGATGTCCAAAAAATGTGTGGATAATCACCTTCCAAACTTAACCTTGCACTTTTACAATTAGTTGCATTATCATTGATTATTTGTACAACATTATCTAGTCTAATACTCTTAATAACTTCTACAAATAAATCTTTCAAGTAAACTGCAGTTTAAATTTCTCCAGATGCATCAGCAGACTTCAAAAATATTGGCCCACTAATTGAATAAGCAATGAAATTAATGAGTGGATTTCTTTGAATATCACTCCATCCATCAGAAACAATAGAAACACCATTAGTTCCCCATGAAAACTTTGTATGTTCTAAAAGTCTTTCAATATTGGCTTTTTCTTCTTTAAGAATAACGGTTCGTAATTTTTCATAACTTGGAGGAACATAACCATGTAAATTACAATTAGCCAATGAAGTGACAAGATCTTTCCAATATGGATTTCTTGCTACATTAAAAGGAAGTGAACTTGAAAAGAAAAATCTTCCAACCTTTCTATCCATCTCCTCCCTTCCAACTACATTAAATGATTTTTCAATTGCTCCTCCTCTAAAACCTTTAAATGCACTTTGCACTAACTTTCTTTTCTTTTCTGCATCTTCTTGGTATCCACCAAATAATGGAATATTTGTTTCTTTTTCACTCCTTTCGTTCTTCTTTTCATACTCATCTTGCTTTTTTATTAATTGTCTTCGTAAATCCTCATCCACATTTGGACATGCTCTTATACTATGTTTTGATAATTTTAAAAGATGTGTCTTCACTTTGATATATGATCCTGTAAAATTCATGTTACAAAATTTATACATAAAATATGTATTACCTCCACCACCTTCGTATAATTCTCCCTTTTGTACGTACATCCACAATGGTGCATCATCACGAGGTATTGAAGATTTTGAAACTTTTGTTGTTGATCCTCAACTTGAAGAAGGAATACTTCCACCATAACTCTCAGTATGACCAATACCAATTGATACTCCTTTTCTTTTTCTATTGTCGGCCATTTTTAAGATCAACTCAATTCACAATTTCACAATCTGATTCGAAAAATAAAATATCAAAAACAACAAATAAGAGATCGAGTTAGTCATAAAATTACCAACAACTTGTAATATAAAACAAATCTAGAGATTTAGTATCCAGATTGTAAAAACGGGTAAAAGTGAATGTAGCTGGTGATCAGGTTTACAAGTATTCATATTTGTTTTAAAACTTTGAATAGGCATCCCTTCTTAATGAAAACAAACTTTTTAGACTAAAAAATGAAGAAATTAATCATGTGAGGGTTGTAGCATACAAATGTAAGCTTATTGAGGGTGCTATCAATGACAACGAAGTAGGCTTCCAATAACATTTCCAGTTCGTCAATGTTTTCTTCTCTATTACTTCGACAGCTCAGCTCCTAGCGATGATTACTTGAGCCTTCACTGCTTCACATTCGGATAGTGGCAAGAGTGGCTTGCTTAGAGCGGACTACAACCAATTTGGAAGCAGCCCAAGGTATGTTTGATATCATTTTCTTATTGAATAGTCAATTGCCATCACCGATTAAATAGATATAAAATTTTGTACATGATAATGCTTTTTTTACTCTTTCATTATGCACGTTACAGATTCCCAAGGGTATTGACAGATCCCCACCTTATGGAGCACCAGCTCAGGATTACAAGAAATACGAAGTTGTTGATGGTTATTGGCTTAGGAATCGGTGTTATCCCATTCATAAGTATCGTCAAGGACATAATGAACAACTTAAAGGCCAAGGAGGAAGAAGAGGATTTTGAAAACAATGGCGTGAAACACTGAAATCTAAGAACGTCTTCAAGAGTCAACACAACAATGGCTTACTTCTACTGGGTGACCAAGGAGCAAGGCTTATTCGACTGGTTCAAGCCTTTAAGGGAGTCTCCTACAGGAACACGAAGGAAGGCACCGACGATAGGAAGGAGCATCTGCGTCTACGAGCGGGTAGGAGGAACGCGATCTGCTTCTACGTGCGGGCAGGAGGAACACGATGCATTTTATACTTATGACCTAAAAAACGGACGAAAATGAGTCCCGACATGTTGACCGCACCCACTTTTATGCCTCGACACGTTGACCGTGTTGCAGTTACACGACACCGTGTCGGTGCCGCACCAACACGGTGTCAGTGTCGCACCCGTGTCGAGCCAGACACTTCACCTCCTAGAGGTGTATGTGTGACATAGCTTCGAAGCCTCTAATATCTGCTCAATCTCATACTTCACTGTTTCAGGAACCCGAGGACATGCACTAACATCCTTCTTGGTTCCCGCAAGGTGATGTTTCACATGAGAAATATCACTATGTTTTACAACATTACAAAACATGCACTTGTTCACAAGCCTATTGCCTTCGTACAGAGGAGTGCAATATTTCTAAGTTGGATCAACTCGATTAGAAGCCATTAAGATAAGAATGGACAATCAATAAAAAGGAAAAGGCTTTCTAGAGATTAAGAATCACGAAATTTGCAAAACCCCCAAATTTTTCAAGTGAAAAATCGGGTAGAATGGCAAAGGAAAGAGGTATGACACGGATTTGACAAAAACCCTATAGATGGGGAGTTGGATTGGGTGAAATACTTGAGGATCTTGTGAATAAACCACAAAATCAACAAGAACAAGGTAAGAAGAGGATCTGAAAGCAAGGAAATGACATTAAAAGGGATTTGGGAAGAAAGAGAAATGAAATCCCCAAGTTTCAGATTTTCGAAATTTATAACAGGAAAATCGGCATCGACTCGTACGATACGGGGCGTATCGTACGATACGGTGTGATACACCCCCGTATCGTACGACACAACACGATAAATCGCGATAAGCGATACGTACTCCTGTATTGTACCGTATCTTCATACGATACACGATAAAATCGTATAGTATCGCACAATATGATACGATTTTTATAACATTGGTTGTTTCGTGTCTTTAATTCTTTCTGCTACAGTTATTGGTTTATTCACGTAAAATGGTGGCCTCCTTGGGGCAGTTAAAATAATGATACAAGGTGTTATTGGTTTATTCACTCAAAGTGGTGGCCTCCTTGGGGCAGTTAAAATACTGATACAAGGTGCTAATAACTTAGGATCTCTATTTATATTCATATCCTTATCCACTTATCTATCTTCTCATAAAACTCTATTTTGTATTTGTTCGCCAGATATGTCTTTATAACATGTTTAATATACTTCAAATAAATTAATGTCCTCCATGTTCTAATGTAACAAGCATTGTTTACCATGTCTATGTTTCTTTAACATAACCATATTAGACTTAAGGGCTAGAAGCTACTTAGGGTGAGAGTCAAGGTTATTCACTGGTTGTAGCCATCACTACAAGATTTCAGCATCTTGGGGTTTGCACTAAGGGTTCTACCATCGAAGGCCCTATCCTTATTGGTTTCTTATCATTAGGAAAGAAAAAAGAACAGTTGCATTATGGCTGATTTTAAGTTCGGTTTGCTTTGTCCACATTTGTTCTTTTTGATGCATTCTTATGCATTCATCTATTTCAGGTGATGTTTCCTTCGACACTACTGGGCACTGGGGAGAGCTGGACATTGATGAAGACTATCAGTGTTACAGAGTATTTAAATTATGAATCAGGTTTCCCATGGGCGGTTGAAGCATTTGAATTTCTTGTTGTTGCTATAGACTCAACTTTAAAGTTCAGTAAAATTATTTCACTTTTAATCTTTTTCTCGCATTATCTTCAAATTTGGGATCTGTTTGCCTGATTTGTGTATCTAGTTTAAATCATATACAATAATTGTAGGAACAGTGTCTATACTGCCCTTATCCGAATGTGTGCAGTATGTATGAGAGTCATCACTTGTTAAATACTTGGAATGGATTGCATGCGCAACCATGTTTCAATCAGTAACTCGCATGCACGTAACATCTAGGTTTATTCCTAGATGCAGTCAACACTTAGGGCATGTTGGTTTTGGTTGCTTATCACATCCCCTCCTTTGTTATATGGAATCACAGGTTTGAAAGGATTTTACTCTCAACAAGAAGCCAGAAGATCGGGTTTTATGTGATTTCTTTCGCTTGATCATGTGGAAGCTTGTGATTGAATTTTGAAGTTCACATCTTCCTGCAGAACTTCAGGAATCATCAATAAAACAAATATACCGTCAGAGATTTCAGTCATAGTCATTTGTTTGCAATTCCAACATTCAGATTCTAATCATCATCCTGATTAACTTAATGGGTCTACAGGGAAATTCTCCAAAAGTAAAGGTGTTGGTGTTTTTGGCAACGATGCAAAAAATACAAAAGTTCCTGTGGAGGTGTGGCGCTATTACTTGCTCACGAATCGACCTGAAGTAGGTTATTGAAACATGAAACTTTGTTTACCTATGCCATGGAATTGTGATTGGAGATGTCCTGAACTTATTTACATGATCTGTTTTCCTAGGTGTCAGATACCTTGTTCACATGGTCTGATTTGCAAGCCAAGCAGAACAGTGAACTTCTGAAGAACTTGGGGAACTTCATTCATCGAGTTTTGAGCTTCATTGCAAAACAATCAGGTTAGAATAATTTCCATAAGTTGCCCAAGAAAGCTGAGGATTTGCTGTTTCTTTGTGCTTATCAGTCTTAGACGGAACATGTTCTTGGTTGTAAAATTTGTGATATAATCGAGGGGATGACACCCTTTACCACTTTTCTTCTGGCTGTTGCAGAAACCGTGGACTTGATTTCATGATTTGCAAGTAACTTATACATAGATTCCTGAATGTCATTGGATTTTTTATCTACATTTTGGAACTTCTATTGCTTTTCGACAGGGTTGTTCGACACGCATCGTATTGTGTATCGTTTTAGTCCACAATACATATCGTATCGCCTTGTATCATTTTTTAATACTAAAAATTGGAAAAAAATATTAAAAATTCACAAAAATCATGATAATTCAAAACAATTCATATAATGCATAAGTTGAGTAAATATTCATCAATCACCATTCAATTTTTAATATATAAATAAAGTATTTAAGCAGTACATCCTTAGCAAAATTATAACTTTCATAATTGAAAAAAGAATTACATATTATAATCAGGATCAACTAAATAATGATCATCCTCTCCTCCTTGTTAAAGATCATCACCACCGTCATCTTCAAAATCAAAATCAACCCCTTATGTTGTGCTCCTTCCAAATTAATCCATTAAATGTCTTCTTCCTACTTAATTGTCCAGACTTATTGGATCAAATTGGTTCTCCTCCCTACTTAACTTTTTTAATTGTCTGCATTAAAGATAAGCAAATAACATTAATAATTAAATAAAATAAAACATTGAATTGAATACTTAATTAGTAATTAATCCTTCGTTACCTTTGTCGTAGCTTCATGTTGGTAGGTCATTGAGCGTCTTATGTTCCAACCTGTTGCGCTTTTTTGTATGGATACGTTCAAAGACACTCCAATTCTTTTCACAACTAGTTGCATTATAGGTTTAGCTCAGAACTCTTATTGTAAAATCTCGTAGGTTTGGGTAATCACATGATACATATTGCTTTTATAGGATTTTCGATATGATAACCCTTGTAACGTAAATAACCTTTGTTTCATAAGAGAGGAGGCACATTCTGTCTTATAACTAGAGTCCTTAATGTTGTTGAGCTTTTACACTGGAAGTTGGATAACAATACTTACAATACCTATTCCTCCATTACTTTGGGAAGTTATGAGAAAAAACACTTCAAAACAGTCTTATTTCCCCGCTTTATGACGAAACTTGCATGTAACTCTTCTTAAAAAATAATGTAGTGTTTGTATTGCATGATGAAAGTCATGTATTTGTTAACATGTAATAGGGCGGGCCACTAGGGCCCTCGCCATTCCAGTTAGCCATTGGGGATCAGGGCTCTCCAACGGCTAGTTAATATAACTGTTGAGGAGTCCTGATCCCCAAAGGTTGAATGTTGACCCTCTCCTTACTCCTCCCTTCTCTCTCACTTGATGTAAATATTGCTTTATAAATAGACCCTCACTCCACCAATAAACAAGTTGTTCTTGGACAACACTTTGATTTATGTTGTTGGCTTATTCTTAACTTGGAGGACCTATCAACGATTTATTACATGGTATCAAAGCCTTGTTTTGAAGAAATCAAGTACATCGAGAAGTGTGCCAAAATTCAAAAGTTCGTGATATTGGATGTTTAACGTTCCAAACTTGAGATAATATCAAAATTCTTGTTTGTTTCTTCAAATGGATAGTAAAAATTTTAAGCAATGTTATAAAAAATTGTACCGTATGAGGATATAATATGATACAGGGGCACATATCGCTTATCACGATTTATCATACGAGTCGATGTTGATTTTTATGTTATAAATTCCAAAAATCTGAAACTTGCGGATTTCATTTCTACTTCTTTCCAAACCCTTTTTCACGCCATTCTCTTGCTTCCAAATTCTCTTCTTACCTTGTTCTTATTGATTTCGTGGTTTATTGATAATATTCTTAAGTATTTCACCCAATTCAACTCCCCATCTCAAGGGTTTTTGTCAAATCTGTGTCATACTTCTTTCCTTTGGCATTTTACCCGATTTTTATCTTGAAAAATTTGGGGGGTTTGCAGATTTCGTGATTCTTAATATCTAAAAAGCCTTTTTCTTGTTGATTGTTCACTATTGTCTTAATGACTTCCGATCGAGTCGATCCGGCTTAGAAATATTGTATTCCGGTGTATGAAGGCAATAGGTTATTAACAAGTGCATGTTTTGCAATGTTGTAAAACATGATGATATTTCTCGTATTAAACACCACCTTGCGGGAACCAAGAAGGATGTTAGTGCATGTCATCGAGTTCTCGAAGCAGTGAAGTATGAGATTGAGAAGGTATTGGAGGTTTCGAAGGAGAATAAGAGATTAAAGGTGTAAGAGTGGACAAAAATAGGTGGTTGGGATATGTCTCAACCATTTGAAGATGCTTATGCTTAAGGGTGTATGGTCATGGTGGTGATGGAAAGCTGAAGAGGAGAGGAGAAGGCGAGAAAAGGGAAAAAGTGTAGGTTCTAGTGGTAGTAGTCAGTGTTGTTCGACACGTATTGTATTGTGTATCGTTTTGGTCCACGATAGAGGCGTATCATATCGTATCGTATTTTAATATTAAAAAAATAGTAAAAATCTTAAAAAATCAGATAAAATTAGAAAAAATCCAAAAGAAAATCATAAAAAATTAGAAAAAATTGATAATTGCAAAGAATTCATATAATGCAAAGTTTATTATATATTGATCATTCACCATTAAACAATTGAAAAAAATTACATATTTTGAAGCAAAAATGAAATATATTTACATTTACATATTGTAATCAGGATCAACTAAATAATCCTCGTCTTCTCCTTGCTGAAGATCCTCACCACCTTCTACTTCAAAATCAGAATCTTTATCCCCTTGATAATGTTGTTGCGCTCCTTCCAAATTAATCCATGCAATGTGTTCTTCGGTTAGGAGTGCATTTTCTTCGTTATCTTCTATAATCTACTCCTCTAATATATCAAAATTATCCAAACTTATTGGATCAAATTGACTTTCTTCTCTATTTACCATTTTTAATTGCCTACAAGAAAGAAAGAAAAGTAATTAGTAAATAACGTTAACAATTGAAGTCAAACAAAATATTGAATTAAATCTTTAAGTAGTAACTAATATAAGATTACTTTTGGTGAAGCCGCATGTTACAACGGATGAAAACTAGGTCATTGAGCCGCTTATGTTCCAACGTGTTGCGCTTTTTTGTATGGATGTGTTCAAAGACACTCCAATTCCTTTCACAATCCGTTACATTAAAGGTTTGGCTCAAAACTCTTACTGCAAAATCTCTAAGGTTTGGGCAATCACTTCCAAACCTATTCCACCATACATCTGTAGAAAAAGACAAACATTAGGGACTTAATCCACGAAAATATAAGATTTAAGAAACTTAAATACGAAGATAAACAATTTACCTGGGCGCATAGCAGTTGCGAATTGCTACAGCCAAACCCATTAAGTGAAGAGCATTATCATAGATCTCCATCTCTCGATGTATAGCATCTGTTCTACTCTCATCAGGAACTAATCTATTTATACAATCAATGATGTCTCGATTAACCTCATCGTCTCTTTTGAAGCTTGCTCAATACCTGAATGTTGGATTTAGGTAATATGTTGCATGAATAGGCTGATGCAATTGTTTGTTCCATCTATTATCTATAATGTTCCACACGGGCATATAATCCATTTTTCTTTCATTAAAATTATTTCTAATGACTTCATTTGCCCTATCCATGGTTTCATAATGGTAGCCCATAGATGGTTTCTCCTCTCTATCAGTCAATCTCAAAACCTTCACTATAGGACATGTAATTCTTAATAGTCGTAACACATGCATTCCAAAATGTACTCCTGAAGTCTGTCTCTGAACTCTCATTTAACTTTTTGTTTCTTATATTTTGAGGAACTCTACAAATTGTTGTCACTCATTTGAGGGGAACATTCTCTTCAAGGGTTGTTTTTATCTCACAATGCTATACACAAATAAGAAATTAGTTGCAAACTAAGTTGCAACTATACGAAGAAGCTCTGTATCATCTGTATATCTCCTCATCATACACAATACAAAGGTATGGTTGTAGATAAATTTGGTGATATCTTGACAATACTGAGTTGTTGCCTTTATCTTATCAATCTCACCAATATCTTGAAGGATGAGATTTGCATTATCTTTAATGAATTGGACTACATTCTCTAGCCCAACCTCATATATCACCTTATCTAACTCTTGCCTTAGGATCTCTGTATTATGACTCTTCTCTAACATGTTTAGAGATCTGAAAAACATAAGTTGTTTAGGACAGTAGACAAAAAAGTTTAACAAAGTCCTTCCTCTCCTATATGTCCATCCACCTGTCATAATAGTTCATCTTGTCTCATTTCTTGACTCTCAAAGTCGAACAATATTCTTGCACTTTAATGGCGGTCTTATCTAATAACTTTCTTCTCAACTTCTGCTAAGAGAGCATCTTGTATCCTTGACCAATATTAGCAATTGCATCTGTCATTGTTGTAAAATGAAAATTGTTTGTTGCATTCAATGGAATACATGCATCATAAAACCATATGCCCACTGCAAGGTCTGCCTGATCATGCAATTGTTCTGAAGCCATAGCAGCATGAATTCTAGGTTGAGCACTATGTGTAGTGCTAGGAGGAATAAATGAATGTATGATAGAAGAAACTCTTCCTTTACTCCTTCTTGAGTTTCCTCTTCTACCACTTTCACTTCCAAAATCTTCAACAACTCTCTTTCTCCTATTTGATACTACAAATCTCTGTTTTAGCATTTGAAGGAATACTATTAGTCAACTCAATAGATCATCATTATCCTCTTTAAACATCCTTAAACCATCCTTTTGTTTTCTTCTCTAGTGTATGTTATAACATTGTCATTTAATGTCTTCTGACAAACTTCTAACTTTGTCCAATAAAGGAGCAACTTCTTTCCTAGTCCGTACTAGGTGGTGTTTCAATCGTGAAATTCCATCACTAATCACCTTCTCACAAAACAAACATTTGATCTTCAATTTGAAACCCTCCATTGTTGTACTCCACTGTCATGGCACATCATCAGATCGAGATTGGGAGTCCCTAACATCCCTTCCTACCATCTTAATTGAGCACTTCAATTCAATAAAAAACCTGCAAATAAAAACACTTCATAAATCCCCAACCTTCACATAACACTCAAATAGAGTGTCTCCCACTTCATGAATGCAATAAAAATCATATTTACAAACTTAATAAATTCATATTTTATCATTAAAAAAAAAGCATAAATAACACCAAAAAACAACAAATACAAAGAAATTTTTTTGAAAAACACCCAAAATATACCACAATCCGATTTAAGAGGCTTGCACAGACACCGCAGAGCACTTTTTTGGGAGACTTGAACACCAAGGAGGGAGAGTCATCGGAATTATGGAATATGGATGCTTGTAGGCTTGTAGTCTTGTTCATAACTTCATTAGGAGATGTTTTATTATAGTATGGATGTTTCTTTATTGTGTTATATATGTTTTGATCATTAATTTTAATTTTTGTATTTTTTAATATAAAAAATTCAGTGTATCGTATTGTACTGAATGAAAAAATACTTTTTATCGAAAGACTATTGGGATTACATAGATGAGACGATTCAAGAACTAAAGTTAGATTTTGAAAATTTAGACAATGATATACTTTGAAAGCCCAAGAAAAATACAAACAAGATTTGAAAACTTGGGAAAAAATGAATGCAAAAATGTTGATTGTAAACTTAGAAACTGAGTTAGTGTATTTGAAAGTGTCTTTGAAACTTGGAAATACTTAAAAAGATTCATTCTCAAGACGATTTTGTGTTTCAAATATGTTTAATGAAAAGAACGATAATGCTTAAGCAAGAAAACTTAAGCATTAGAGTCTAGAGAGTACCACAATGAGTTTTCTGAATTATAGACTCAACTTCAAAGCTTTGATAAGTTTGAAAAACTTTAATTTGGATGATCAATATTTTTTATATTTATGAGAGGTCTTAGGGATGAATTCGAAAACATTAGATCAAACGTAATTCATAAGAAACCTAGACCAAAAAGAGATTCTTTCCTAGTCCGTTAGCCGATCTAGTTATGAAAGAGACTAGATTGAAAACTTTAAGTGTTTCAAAAGAAGGCGTTCTTGTCACTTCAAAGCTGGAGCAAAAATTAAGACATACAAACCTCCCTATGTGAAAAATTTCAAAGGACAAAAAGGTCGTGATAGTTCAAGAAAGAAGCGAATGATGCAATGGTCAAACAAAGACACTATTTCGTTCTTGTCACTTCAAAGCTGGGAGCAAACATTAAGACATACAAACCTCCCTATGTGAAAAATTTAGAAGGACAAAAAGGTCGTGATAGTTCAAGCAAGAAGCGAATGATGTAATGGTCAAACAAAGATACTATTTGTCATTATGGTAAGGAAAGTAGTCACATTAATACCACTTGTCCCTTCTTTGGAAAAGATATGAAAACGTGGGAGCCGTGAAAGATAAAGATAGAGGAGTCTTACCTTCAAACATTAATGCTTATATAAAAGAAATGCTCAAAAAGAAGGCAAGTATCTTTGGAAACGCTCTATTCACTTCTCAAGACATGTCTTAGTTTTTGGATTTAGGTACTTCTTTCCATATGACTCATGATAAAAAATCTTAGAAAAATCCTCAAAATATTTTCGGTAAACATGTTTTTACAGCCAATGGTACGAAACTGAAAATTGAAAAAATTGGAAACTTTGAAAAAGAAGATTTCAAAATTAAAAATATAAGTTTTATACGTAAGTTAAATCTAAATCTTCTCTCGGTTGCTCAGATTTGCAATAATGGTTGTAGTCACTTTCTTATCTGAGAATTGTGTGTTGTAGGATCACCAATTAAAGAATGTGAAGAAAAATGAGATTCATAATTTTGATTGTAAATAATGTATCATTGAGAAAATGCATCATCTATCTTTTGGTGAAAGAAATTTTGTAATAAGTAAATCTTTTGAATTAATGCATTTCGATGTTTAGGGACCTGCCCTTATTGTTTCTAAAGGAGTACAATATTATGTAACCTTTATAGATTTTTTGACTCTATCAATGATAAACTATATGTTTCTAAGGATGTCAAATTTTTTGAAGATAATTATTATTATAAATCTAGTTCTATTGAAAATAATAATCTTCTTCATATGATCTTTTTCAATTTAGAAGATAGTGAAACTTATGATAGTGATCTTGAAGAGAATCTTGATGTTATCCAACATTATGAGAATGATGTTAAAGACAACATATTCTTACTCTTTTCCGTTGCACTATACTAGAAGACCTAGGAAACAAAACACCTAACGATTAGAACCTATAATTTAAAAACCTTCTCAACGTTTTACGCTTTGTATCTTATGAATTTTTTAGACCTCAACGAAAAACTTGATTGCCACCATTTTACAAGTAAAAGAGTCTAGATTCTACCATCAAGCGAAGGGCATTTCGGAATGGGAGGATGCCATGCAAGAAGAGTTGATTGCATTGGATAAAGCTCAAACTTGCTCAATTATTCCCAAACCTAAGGATAAGAAAATTATCAGATGTAGATGAGTTTACAAAATTAAAATTTATAGTAATGGTAATATAGAAAGATATAAAGCTAGATTGATAACTAAGGGTTATGCTCAAGAATATGAAATTGATTATGATGAAATATTTGCTCATGTTTCTAGAATGATCCTTAGTGCTATAAAAAGTTAGAATATTTTTCAACTTGATGTTAAAAATGCTTTTTTAAATAAAAAAATTAAATGAAAATGTTTATGTGACTCATCATCAAGATCATGATCTTAAACTTTAAAAAGTTTTTTATATTCTTAAATAAGTTCCCAAGGCTTTGTTTGATCGTTTTGAAGACTTCATGCATATGCATAATTTTGTCTCTTGCTATACTGACATTGCATTATTTGTGAGAAAATCAGATAGAGGTATAGTAATTCTACTCTTATGTGTGGATGACATTATCATCACTGGAAGTGATAAAGCTGATATCTTAAAGTTAAAAGTGATACAAGGAATTTGAAATGAAAGACTTTGGTTTGCTTAGTTATTTTTTACGAATTGAAATTGTACGTAATGATAGAGGATACTTTATGTCTCAAACAAAATTTGCGAGTGAAATTATTGACAGGTCAAGTCTAACCGATGAGAAAAAGGTGGATACACCAGACGTTCTTGGAACAAAATTGAGAGTAATAGGAGAGAAAGTAGACAATCCTATCCCATACAGGCAATTGAAAGGAACATTGACCTATCTCACTATCACTCGTCCAAACATATCACACGTTATACACACTACAAGCCAATTTCAACAAGCTCTTACTAGTATTCACATGACTGCGGTTATAAGAATCATCAGATTAATCAAGCATACATCAAGCACTATGTGGATAAGGGGGTACTTCTGAATTCTTCCTCTTCACTTGATTTGACTGCTATATTAATGCATATAAGAGTGGAGATGTCAATAATCGACATTCTACCACAGGTTTTTGTATATTTTTAGGTGAATCTTTGATCTCCTTGAGATGCAAAAAGCAAGAGGTGTCGCTTTCATCTATAGAAGTGCAATACCGAGCTATAGTGACCAGTGTTGTTCGACGCATATTGTAACATGTATCGTTTTGGTCCACCATATGACATGTATCCTATCGTATCATAGTGTATTGTAATTTAATATTAAAATTAATAAAAATAGAAAAAATTGATAATTGCAAAGAATTCGTATAATGCAAAGTTTGGTACATATTCATCATTCACCATTCAACAATTAAAAAATGATTACATATTTTAAAGCAAAAAACAAAATATATTTACATTTACATATTATAATCATGATCATCAACTAAATAATCTTCATCTTGTTCTTATTGAAGATCTTCACCACCTTCTTCTTCAAAATCAAAATCTTCACCTTGATGATGTTACGCTCCTTTCAAATTAATCTATGCAATGTCTTCTTCGGTTAGGAGTGCATTTTCTTCGTTATCTTTCATAATCTACTCCTCTAATATATCAAAAGTATCCAAACTTATTGGATCAAATTGGTTTTCTTCTCTATTTTACTTTTTTAATTGTCTAAAAGAAAGAAAGAAAAGTAATTAGTAAATAACATTAACAATTGAAGTTAAACAAAATATTGAATTGAATATTTAAGTATTAACTAATACAAGATTACCTTTGTCGAAGCCGTATGTTACAACGGATAAAAGCTAAGTCATTGAGCCACTTATGTTCTAACATGTTGCACTTTTTGTATGGATGTGTTCAAAGACACTCCAATTCCTTTCACAACCCATTGCACTAGAGGTTTGACTCATAACCCTTATTACAAATCTCTAAGGTTTGGGCAATCACATCCAAACCTATTTCACCAAACATCTGTAAAGAAAGACAAACATTAGGGACTTAATTCATAATAAATATAAGATTTAACAAACTTAAATACGAAGAAAAACAGTTTACTTGGGCACATATTAGTGCGGTTGTGGATTGATACAGGCAAACCCATCAAGTGAAGAGCATTATAATAGATCTCCATCTCTCGATGTATAGCATCATCTCTACTCTTATCACGGACTAATCTGTCTATACAATCAATGATGCCTCGATTAACTTCATCGTCTATTTTAAAGCTTGCTAAGTACCTGAATGATGGGTTTAGGTAATATGTTGTTGTATGAATAGGTTAATGCATTTGTTTGTTCTATCTACTATCTATAATGTTTCACACGGGCACATAATCCTTCTTTCTTCCATTAAAATTACTTCTAATGGCTTCTTTTGCTGTATCCATGGCTTCATAAAGACATCTCATAGATGATTTATCCTCACTATCAGTCAATCTCAAAACCTTCACTGAAGGACATGTAATCCTTAATAGTCTAATACATGCATTTCAAAATGTACTCCTAAACACTGTCTCTGAAATCTCATTTAACTTTCTGTTTCTTATATTTTGAGGCAACTCTACATATTGTTGTTACTCATTTGAGGAGAACATTCTCTTCAAGGGTTGCTTTTGTCTCACCATGCTCTATACATATAAGAAATTAGTTGCAAATTGAGTTGCAGCTATATGAAGAAGCTTTGCACCATCTGTATATCTCCTCATCATACACAATACAAATGCATGGTTGTAGATAAATTTGGTGATATCTTCACAACACTCAGTTGTTGCCTTTATCTCATCTATCTCACCAATATCCTTAAGGATGAGATCTAAATAATGGGTTGGACATGGTGTCCAATTAAAAGTCCCCATTAAGTATTTGCTAGCTCCTTCACCTTATCAAACTCTTGTTTTAAGATTTTTGCAGTATGCCTCTCCTCTTACATGTCTAGAGGTCTAAAGAATATAAGTCATTTAGAACAGTAGATAAGAAAGTTTAACAAAGTCCTTCATCGCCTATCTGTTCATCCGTCTGCCATGATAGTGCATCCTGTCTCCTTCCATAACTCTCTCTCAAAGTCGAACAATATTCTTGCACTTAAAGGACAGTCTTATCTAATAACTTTTCTCTCTTCTGATAAGAGGACATCTTAGATCCTCGACCAATATTAGCAATTGCATCTTCTATTGCTTAAAAATGAAAATTGTTTGTTGCATTAAATGAAATGCATGTATCATAAAACCATTTGCCCACTATAAGGTCTGGTTGCTCATGTAGTTGTTATAAAGTCATAACAACACGAATTCAAGGTTGAGCACCATGTGTAGTGCCAGGATGAAAAAATAAATGTATGCCAAAAGAAGCTCTTTCTCAACTCCTTCCGCTTCTACCATTTCTACTTGCAAAATCTTGAACAACCCTCTTTTCCCTAATTGATAGTCGAGAACTACTCCTACCAACCTCTATTTTATCATCAGAAAGAATACTATCTATTAATCCAATAGCATCATCATCATCTTTCTCAAATATCTCTAAATCATCCTTCTGTTGTCTCCTTTCATATATGCTCTGATTCATCTGCATACATTGCCATTTAATCGTTTAAGGCAAATTTCTAAATCTGCCCATGCAAGGAACAACTTCTTTCCTAGTCCCTACTAGGTATTGTTTCAATCGTGAAATTCTACCATTAACCACCTTATCACAAAACAAACATTTGATTTGATCTTCAATCTGTTTTCTTCAACTGTTGTACCCTATTGTCATGCCACATCTTCACACCTCTTCTTGCCATCTCAATTGAGCACTTTATTCAATAAAAAACCTCAAAATAAAAGTACTTCATAAATCTTCAATTTTCACTTAAATTCTCATAACTTTATATTTTGTTATTCAAAAAAAGAAAAACACAAATAACACTAAAAAACAACAAACATAAAAAAAATCTAAAAAACACAAAAGTTATACCACAATCCGAGTTGAGAGCCTTGCATGAACGCCATAGAGCACTTTTTTTCGAGCCTTAAATACCAAGGAGAGGGAGAGCTACAGAAGAAAGCGTTGGGAAGCTATGAACTGACTCCAGAAACCCGTAAAACTGGAGGTTTCTGTTCGGGTGATACGTGTCATATCGCACGATACAACACAATACTTATGGTTATGCGATACGAGCCCCTGTATTGTATTGTGGTGTTCTACGATATGATACGGTGCGATAGAGATAAAACTTGGCGACCACTACTATGGAGATCTCATGTATTATAGAGGTATTGAGAGACATGAGGGTCATCCAACCATCCACTTTGATACGGTGCGATAGGGCCGAGCCCATTTTTGGGTATGGCCGTGGCCATTCCAGTTAGCCATTGGGGATTAGGGCTCTGAATGCTAGCCCTCTCCTTACTCCTCTCTTCTCTCTCATTTGTTGTAAATATTGCTCTATAAATAGAGCCTCACTCCATCGATAAATCAAATTGTTCTTGGATAACTCTTTGATTTGTTTGTTGGCTTGTTCTTGACTTGGAACACCCATTCACGGGTGTGTTTGTATTTTACTTGTTGGTTTGACATTTAATGATACGTGATCGCGATTTTCAAATATGAATATCGACGATTTATTACAGTACTTGTATGGATTCTTCAAACCTGTCAAACTAAGATTTCGGGGTTTATTTCAAGCCATACTAAGCTTTTGGTATCTTTAAGACATTCATTTAGGTACCTTCAGTGTCAACTTCACCTGGGAATCACTCATCCAAAGAGTATTTCAACATCCATTTCTCTAATAGCACCTAATGTAATGAGAAGTTTTATTGTGGTCTTCCTTGCTATTGATACGAAGGTTTCCTCATGATCAATATCATAACTTTGGGGATACCCTTTGGTAACTAAACCAGTGTTGTCTGACGTGTATCGTATCGCATATCGCTGAGCTCCATGATAAGGACGTATCGTATCATACTTTAATATTAAAAAAATAGAAAAATATTTTAAAAAACAGAAAAAAAATTAGGAAAAATCATAAAAAAAAGAAAAATCTGGTAATTGCTTTGAATTCATATAATGTAAAGTTTAGTACATATTGAGCATTCAACATTGAACAATTGCATCCAAATTTACATATTTCAAAGCAAAAAATGAAATACATTTACATTTTGCATATTGTAAATTTGTATCAGGATCATTAACTAAATAATCTTCATCTTCTCCTTGATGAAGATTCAAAGTTTCTCATCACCTTTTGCTTCAAAATCAAAATTTTCATCTCCTTCATGATGTTGCACTCCTTTCAAATTAATTCATGCAATGCCTTCTTCGGTTAGGAGTGCATTTTCTTCGTTATCTTCCATAATCCACTCATCTAATATATCAAAATTAACAAACTTCTATCTTTGTACATGTAGTTATCATATTTGCTAATTTTCATATGTGAGCAAAATGATGAGCTCCATTTCTTTGATTTTTGAGTCTATGATACCTCAGTGATGTGATATTGTTACTCGATGATATCTCCTTTTTCTTACTTTGAGCTCCATTTCTCACTTCACAGACTGAGTTAAGCCTCACACACGTTGATCATGTAACTCAATGGAAGTCATGTAAGGTAAACCCTAAAATAGTGAAGTTGTGAAATGCCCACTCAATGAACCGAAACAACCAAATTGTTCTTCATTGTTTGCAATTTCATGAAATTAGAAACTGGTAGCAGAAATATACCTAAAGTTGGCAACAGAAAGGGAAATGATTTTGTCATAATTTTTATTTGTTCATAAATTATTCTTATTAAATAAATGAAATTATAAACCCGAATTTACATGTTACATACACAACTTGGAATCCCAAACAAGCATATTGGAGGATGCCTTGGAGAGAAGTGAAGAGAGGCGAAGAGAGGCCAGAAACCAGCAAAAAAAAATTAAAAAAAAAAAAATTGGCCGTATCGTACGATACGGTGCGATATGGATAACATTGAACTAAACCTTTTGAAGGATCTGCCGCTCTCAAGTCAGGATGGAGACCAAAGATCTTGAGCATCTTGTAGCACATCTACATCCTATGACTTTCTTATGGGGCAGTGATATTTCAGGTTTTGGATCTTTTAAGGTCACATAATTCCTATGTTGCACCATAATGGAAACGGAAACATATTCACCCTAGGAGTGTTTCATCTCATGAGGTGGAAATATTTTGCAATTGTTAAAAGTGAAGCCAAATGGTCACCAAAATGTTTGTGCAACATTTTCGTGGCGTATCTTATTTCAATATCTTGTTCAAACGGGAAACGACCTAGTAGGATGTTTCTATGCAACATTGCCTAATAATTTTGGTATATTACATTTGATTCTATGGAGTATGTTGCTTGGTAGAAGGTTTTTAGTTTACCAAATGCTTATATAGTGGCTAGATGTCCCCATTAATGAGATGTGGGGACAAGACACGAATCTCGAAGGTCTAAACTCATGATGGCATGTTCTAGATTTGTTGGGTCTTCATGTTCATTGTCCTCTAAGCCCCAGACCTACACACAGTCTTTCAAATATGATATAATAGCTCTTTGGTGTTGATTTCTGTAGGTACATGACCATTCTCATCAATAGATAATTCTTTAGAATGACCATTCGTCACTACTTCTCTTGTTGATCATTCAAAAACTGATGCTTTGACTTTTTTTATGGCACACTTTGATAAGAACACTCATTTGTTAAGAACATGGCATCCTTAGGCATGTAGTTTGTCACATTTTAGGATTATAGCATCAATATCCTTTCTTATGGACTATATCCAATAAAAACACATTGAATGGCATGATCCAATTAAAATATAACAGGATTGGGCCAATAGGGTCCCTAAGTATGTATTTGTAATCAAGTCCCAATGGACCCAGGCCATCTAGGCTAGGGTCACCCGAACTAAGGCCCAGGCCATCTAGGCTAGGGTCACCCGAACTAAGGCCCAGGCCATCTAGGCTAGGGTCACCTGGCACCTGTGCCATAAAGGGTAAATCGGTAATGGATGGCCAAGGGGGCCTATGATTGTTTAGGTGGTGCTTGCACGAGGAAGGGAGGCACAATGCTATGTTTCATAAACTATAAGTGATGGAGTTGTAGCGATGGCTGGAGTGAGGTCTGGATGGAGAAGTCAGTGATGGAGTGACAATAATTGCAGTTCATGGCTTGAGGGAGGTCTTAGATGAAACGGCAGAAGTGCTATGGTGGCTTGTTTGTTCGGCGATGATGGTGATGGTTTTAGCACAAAAAGGAGAGAGGGAGGAAGGTGATGTACAGGTTGGTGGGTATTGTTATCGGGTCGTGGTCGGCATGGATGACAATGGGTGGCTCTGGTTCGGATGGTGGACACTGGTGGGTGAGGATGGAGGCTAGACTCGATGGCGGTGAAAAACGATTGTTTTGGTTCTTAGGTAATGCTGCGAAGGTGGATTAGAGGGTGATGAGGGAAGTAAATGGGGGTTCTAGCTAATGCGGTTACGGAAGATGAAAAAGATAGAGAGACCAACAACGAAGAGGGACTCAGAGGGAGAATGGGAATACCGATCGTGCTAAGCGTAGAGACGGAGGATGTTTAGGGAGCGGTTGCGAGGGCCATGAAGGAGGGCACCGAAGAGAGGGCAGTAATTAATGAGGCACAAAGAGAGATGGTCTTCACGATGAGCCCCGACGTGGAGGCCATATTGAGCTTTGATCAGATGGGTATTCGCGATGACCTCCTCCGTGGGATATACTTCTATAACTTCAAGAAGCCATCGGCCATCAAACTTAGGGTCATCATGCCCATCATCCTCGGCCGAGACATTATCACCCAGGCAGAGTCTGGTACCAGAAAGACCTCCATGGTTGCCCTCGCCATCTCCTAGATGGTCTCTCTTTTGAACGTAGAGAGAGGGCATGAGAAAGGGAGAGAGAGAGAGAGAAAGGGGGAGAGAAAGATTGTTTCTCTTCTCATCAGGGGAGACCCTTTAATATGCAGTCGGGTCATGGATTTGATCTTGAATCCAGACTCGTTCTATGGTAGATATGAGATTTTTGTTGGTCTTAGATCCAGATCCGAGTTTATGTTTGGATCCGATTTGATTTTGCTTGGTATTCAGATTTTTGTTGGTCTTGGATCCAGATCCGAGTTTATGCTTGGATCCGAGTCCATCCAGGCGTGTTCCTTCTAACTTGGTTATATGCAATATTGATTGTATTTGTTGGTATGTTTAGAGGAAAAATGTGTTGCAACTTGCAACATTTGAATGATTTCAAACTTAACTATTGATTAGATAAAAATGTATTTGTTGGAAAACAATAAGTTGCATCTACTTGAATGATTAAGATCCATGTTGTTGGCATTTTGTTGAAGACCTTTGTGATTAAGGTGCTTTATGTTGGTGGTCTTTTGTTGTAAATTAATTGATATTTGAAGTTTTGTGATCTTAATAACTTTAAGGTTGTTTTTTCATGAGAGATCTCTGCTTGTTGGCCTTTTGCTGGAGGTCTTTGTGAATAAGATACTTCATGTTGTTGGATTTTTTGTTGAAGAGTAATCAATATTGAAAAAACATTTATAGTTGTCTTGATTAGATTGTATTTGATAAAACTATTTTAAGAGAATTATGAGATAAACCTTATGAGACTTTTTGAAAAATATGAAGTTGATTCCTTTGAGGATTGTCTTAATTTTGGAATCATAGAATCACTTTTGAGTTTAAAGGATATTTAAGGGTTTGGGGAATTATATATACGAATGTTTTGAGCTTTGCTTTAAAAAGCTTGTTTGGGTTCAAGTTTGTCCTTAAAAATTGGGTTTGAGCTTAGCCTTAAAGCTTGTTTGACTGGCGAGTTTTGAGCTTAACCTTAAAAGTTTGTTTGACTTAAGGTTTTAAGCTGTACCTTAAAAAGCTTATTTGGGTTCGTGTTTGTCCTTAAAACTTGGGTTTTGATCTTAACATTAAAAAGTTTGTTTGATATACCAAGGTCCCCTTATAATATCATAAGTTTTGTAGTGATTTATGAATTTATTTGTTATAATAGATAATCCTATTTGGATGATATCAACGTTTTCTATCAAATGACTTTCTTGAATTGGGGCACTCATATTCACATTTTTGCTATTAGACAAACTTTCAATATACACACCATAAGTTTGAGGAAGTGTTAAAATGTAATAGGATTGTAATCAGGTCTCAACATACCCAAGCCATCCAGGCTAAGGTCACCCAAACTAGGGTCACCAGGAGTCCAACGGCTAGTAAAATAGCCGTTGGGCCTTCAACAACCGGCAACACAACTGTTGGCTTTCATTTTTCTCTCTTTATAAACTCCTCATGTATTCAATAGCTGTAATCCCTTTTGTTGCTGCTTGTATAGATTTGATCTTCAATAAAAGAGACAAGAAACTTACATGTTTCTTTAGATGACCATGGAGAGAAAGCTTATCTTTTTTGTCAGCTTACATAAAGCACCAGCAACTAAATCTTTTCAAAAGTTTGTAGTTCAAAGGAGTTTGAACAATTTTCCTGAAGAAATATTTTTCAAACTCTGGAAGGCATTTTATTAATTAGATAGACAAATATAAGTGGATGGATTGGTCCATCAATGTTTTGGGGCATTAATAACGATCAGGAGATTCTAGTTGTCTCAATCTGTATATCTGCATTTTTATTTGGCTAGGACATCCTCTCTCGGAGTTTTTGAGCATGATTTTTTGTTCCAATTTTTGTTTTCTTCGAAGTATGCTCCAAATTTCCTAGAGAAGTATTCTTCCCCTGATTCCAACCAAAAGATGTAACATTTGTTCCTATCTTTCACAAGTGTTAAAGTGACATAATATATGTAAGAAAAGCATGTACAAGAGTCATGGCATGACTCCCTTGATACTACTGCTAGCTCTCTTAATTACTTATCTTTGATGCAGGTGAAGGTTATGGATCAGTAGTTCCAGATGCACCTGATGCAGAGTTGCACGTTCTGACAAAAAAGTTTGCAGTTACCGTTGGCAACTTAGTTGAGCAATATCTGGATGCTATGGAGAAGGTTAGTGCACCATGCTTTGTTTTATCCTTTCTGTTCAACTCAGAAAACATAAGCTATCCCATCTGATCTTCAAATGCTACTAAAGGCTTCAGTATCCAGTTAGCTGCGTGTTTCTATGAGTTATATTTCAAGACTTGCCTGTTCCTATGACCCACTGCTGACTACAATAAGATTACTCCTGCTGTGAATTTATGTCATAAAGGGCCATAAGGTACACAAGTTGAATTGCTCCTAAATACAGTTTCTAACTTCAGAAAGTTGTACTGAAATATATCAAAATAAAGCAGGCCACCTTATGTTGTATCTAAACACTCAGAAGGCTTTTGGTAGATTTATTAAATCTAGATTCCATTTTTGTTGTCAGGTTAAACTGAAACAGGGATTAAAAGTGGCGATGAACATTTCTGGTGAGGGGAATGTATACCTGCAAGTACGTTTTCTGTCTTCGCATCAGCATCTAATGATTTTATGACTATTGAAGTTGCTGCTCATTGTCATCGACTTATTTCATGAGAATCTATTTCTCAATAAACAGGAGAGTCAGTTCTGGAAACTCTACAAGGAGGACAAAGCATCCTGTTCCATTGTGATGAGGACATCTGTGGGATTGGTTCATTTACTGGCATCTCTTTTAGAACCTTTCATGCCTTCTTTCTCTCTTAAGGTGAGAGATAGAGCTTTCTGATGTATTGGAGAGTTAATTATCTTACATCTTATTTAATCAGCCAGGAATTTAACTTTTATAGGCTTTCTTTTCCTACTTGTGATGACATGCCCAGGTGCTTCAACAATTAAGTTTACCTCGTGAATCATTGTCAGTTTGTGATGACAATGGAAGGATCAGGAGGCCTTGGGACATAATACCTGCTGGCCACAAAATAGGGCAGCCAGAACCGCTGTTTGTTGAAATGGTATGTCTATTCTCCTTTTAATATTTCGACTATTCCATTGAAGCAAATCTTTTTATAGTTTTCAGAACGTCACGATCCTACTAACAAACTATGCACCTATTCAGAAAGACGAAGAAGTAGAAAAATACAGAGAAAAGTTCGCTGGCAGCCAAGCTGATAGGATTGTAAAAGCAGAAAATGAAGCAGAAGCAAAGAAGATCCCAGAAAAGCTTCAAAAAATGAATATTTCAGGTGAGATTCAGGTCAATGTTTCTTTGTTGGGAGAGGGAATGGGAGCATTTGGAGAAGGCCCTTTTCTTTTAAACCGAGTTGCACCTTTTTGTTCATCTGTTATTTGTTATCATAATAATGTATTCCACATTTTGTGATTGAGACTTTCACCTCTTCCTCTTTGGCAGATGAAACAGCTAAGAAAAAGAAACAAACAAAAGCCACATCAATACCAAAAGCAAAGGAGGTAGAATCTGAGGTTTCTGTCTCGAGACTTGATATCCGTGTAGGCCTCATCACTAAGGTTCGGAAGCACCCGGATGCTGATTCACTGTACGTTGAGGAGATAGATGTTGGTGAAGCATCCCCCCGTACTGTTGTTAGTGGCCTTGTCAAGTTTATCCCTCTTGAGGAAATGCAGGTACTGTTCCTTGGCAAGCTCAAACTAATTGTTGTGCTCTGTCTCTCTAAGATTTCATTGACTAAATGGAAGTCTACATGAAGTGAGAATACTCTGTTCTTGATGTTGAGGCTACACCACGATGTTAATGTCGATTCATTCACTAAATGGAACGCTACATAAAGTAATAGTACTATGTTCTTGATGGTGTGAGGCTTCACCATGATGCTAATGGTCAAATTTGTCACTGTAGTTGAAAGACATCTTTCTTTTCTTTTCTTTTTTATTAACCAATGTAGGACAGGTTTGGAGGGTGCTAGTGCCCCTTGTTTTGCCTAATTCGGATGTGCACACTCTGTTGATTTGAGTTGCTTCTGAGAAAAAGTTAAACCCTTGTAGTTGCTTCAGTACACGTAAACAATCATTACTATATGTATGTATGCATATAAGTATGCAAGTGTTCTGTACATAGCTGTACGTGCCGCTAACTAACAATTGCAGAAGGTTAATGTGGATAGAAACTAAATCTGAGATGTCTTCAAAATGACAAATTACAAACTTTGGGAGAACGACCATGGAATCACTTACCCCTCTCTCTTGGTTTTGTTTCTCTCTCTCTCTCTCTCTCTCTCTCTCTCTCTCTATATATATATATATATATATATATATATATATATATATATATATAAAGAGAGAGAGAGAGAGAGAGAGAAGATGGCTTATACTCAATGGGTACTCACAATATAAAATATTGGGGCCACTGAAATAAAGGCAGTGACACCCACCATATTACGATATTTGAGTACCATACTAGTCAAGTATGAGGCACCTTTCATGTACGCACACACACACACACACACACACACACACATATATATATATATATATATATATATATATATATATATATATATATATATATATATATATATATATATATATAATGTGGCAGACTGGTTGAATCTAGTTTATTTAAGGGCAGACTGGTTGAATCTAGTTTATTTAAGTCTCTGTCGTAGAGTCTTAGTTCTAGCTAACTTACTATTTACCTCAATCTCATTCTCTGTATCAGATATCAGAGTTCAGCTCTTGGTTCAAACTATATCAGTTCTTGTTGGATTATTTAGTTGAATTTAGGGTATGCTGTCTGGGGGAACTTGATTTATTTGAATTTGCAGAATCGAAAAGTTTGCGTGCTCTGCAACCTGAAGCCAGCGACCATGAGAGGCATTAAGTCCCAAGCTATGGTTCTAGCTGCCTCCAATGATGATCACTCCATTGTAAGCTTTAGTTGCCAATCCTTTTTCTTCTCTGAAAGTTCTCATGTCCACTTTTTCTCCCTCTTCCGCATCTCCATTTTGAGGTTGCTAATTAGGTGTTCTCATTTCTCATTTTGAAGATCGAATTGGTTGATCCACCAGAATCTGCCTACGTTGGTGAGAGGGTGACATTTCCCGGGTTCGAAGGCCATCCTGATGATGTACTGAATCCCAAGAAGAAAATTTGGGAAACAGTCCAGGTAGACTTGAAAACCAGAGATGACCTTGTGGCTTGCTACAAAGACATCCCGTTCACAACATCAGGTGGTGCGTGCAAAGTCTCATCCATCCGTTGTGGCTCAATTAGGTAATTCACTATGTGATCACACCTTTTACTTGCCTATCCATTGGCAATAGGTTTTTGTCTCCCAGTCATTGATAAATCTTCATTAATTTTGGATTTAGCATGAAATTAGACCTCAGAATTCTCTTTTATTAAGTATGTTCTTTGCTATGACAATATAAGAATCATTTGTTACTAATCCATTTACCAGAACATTGGTACAGATAATATAAGAATTCAAAATCTATTTGCAATGTAATCGAGATCTATGGAAGATGAATGAAACAATTTCTTGTTTGCCCTCTTCAACTGGCAACTCTTAGGATGGTTTTGATTCTTTTGAATCTGATCTCTTATACATTGTGCGTGTTTATCTTTTATGATACAAGTTGGACAAAGTCCAAGCATATGATTTACTATGCTTTTGTGAAACTGATTTAACTATGACAAACTGCCGTATATCCATTATAACTGAGGGTACCAGTCTGGCCAACCAGCTAGAAATTTGGAACTGACTTACCAATAGGGCGTGGTGTAACATTAATATATTTTCTCGAACCAGTGCTCTGAACAAAGGAAATATTGGGAGTATCATAGCAAATATCTAGATAACAGTGTGTATTAACACCATGCGATTCCTTTATCGGTTGTGAACCTAAACGACTTCTCAAAAATAAGCTGAATGATTAAATAATTCTTTTTCATTTGTCATGCCTTCGTTGAGATTATAGGTGAGAATGACATTCAGATATCGTCAAGGTAATTTTTCCATTTATTCATCAATAAATTAGTAAATCCCAAAGTCATAATTGATTTTCCTTGATACTTGACACGAGTGTACACAATCACCTTCAAAGAACCAAAAGGTTAAGGTCATTTCAGAATCATTACGAGATGCTGTAGCATTCTGCGAGTGCTATCTTATTATTAGTCAAGGGGTTTCTCAATTATATGCATTTGATTATATACAAAGAAGAATAGTCTTCCATTTACCTTTGATGAACTGCAATGCATTTCGTTGAAGTAATAGGATTCTGTCCCTATGATGCTCATGTAGAAAGCATCTCAACAGATTCTAAAAAGGAGTAGCTTGTATGAGGGATTAGCGCTCCTTTATTTCTTTCCTTAAATCTTAGACTAATTATTAGTTTAGATCGTTAGCTTTCCCCTATTAACACGCTTCTGAGCTACTGTGAAGGGATCAACTTTCTTTAGTTTCTCTATTCCTAAAAGAATTACTCCATCCTCCTTTGGCAACACTTGTGGGCTACTCCCAGTGCCAGTTTCCTCATTGTTCCTTCTAGGCACCTTCAGCTTGAAAATCGACCAACAGGGTTTAGCCCCTAAATAGAGGATCTGAGGAGAGCTACTTTCATATTCCATAGCATAGGAGTGGGGGCAAGAAGGGCTAAGTGGCCAAAGGCCAAGTACAAGCAAGCCATCTATGGATCGGGATATGAAGGGAGACTACAAGATAATGAGAATTACCAAAT
This sequence comes from Brasenia schreberi, assembly GCA_036023115.1. Lineage (NCBI taxonomy): Eukaryota > Viridiplantae > Streptophyta > Magnoliopsida > Nymphaeales > Cabombaceae > Brasenia > Brasenia schreberi. The sequence goes on from JAYKKT010000063.1 coordinate 8,108,723, forward strand.
ATTGATCTACTTTGATATCTTTTTTGAGGAAGTGTTTAGTCCTATTTGATGGATCTCTTCACGGTCGGTCCATGCCATTTCTCCTAGATGCCAGCTTTCGTTGAGCGACACAGTATATCAATACTACTAAGATGACATAATTTCACATAGAAATCTTGGGGATATTCCATTCTAGCATATTCTATGACATCTATAGTGACGAGCTACTCTCAAGGGCATTACCATCCCTGAACATCATTTTGCTTAGATCGGAAGAATTTTTCGCAATCTAGGTGGAGTGTGGCAAGGAGGCTCATGGACTCTCTCATCTAATCTCTCCTTGAGTTTCATTACCATCCTATTATCGAGGCTAATGAAGGAGTTTGGTCGGTTGGCTTGAACGCACCGAGTTGTGCGCCTCCTGTCACATCCGTGCTTTGTGTCATCCCACTTCATGAACCTCATGGGCCAACCTTGTGGGAATACCTAATGAAACGCTCCAGAGTCATCAGCAATTAATGATGCTTAACCAAATTGTGTATATGGACTACCCAAGGGTCATGGCTTCATACAGTTGAGGACCGTAATATATATACTTCAATCAGCCCTTTTGCGAGATCCTTCTTATGTCCATCTACATGTGGAGCCGATTGCGGCCCTCGTGGCTCTTTAGGCAGGACTCCTAGTTCCAGAACCTGACGACAAGGAGAGAAGTACCCCACAGTTCGTAGAACGAGTTAACACCAGGAGCAACTGGAGCATAGCACCAAAAGGGCTGTGTACCTACCCTGCTTGGTATAGCGGATCTATGGTAAACATTGGGCCCGTCTCAGGAATCATTGAACCCAGTTCTGATGGGAAAAAGGGGTAAAGGTTGAGTAGTCAGGCCAGTATGAGCTCGAAGGATGGAGCGAGGAGCAACGCGTAGAGAAGCATGCAGCCAAATTAAGTAAGCAAGGCCAGTATGGGCTAGGCAGGCCCTTTGACACTAATGACGCACTGTTCAGTATGCCTCGTTACTGTGATAGTTCGATGTACTAACAGAGTTATATGTTCATTTGAATTAGCCATCATCTCGATCGATGTTTCCTTGGCAGCGCCGAGTGGACCAAGCTGATTCATCTCTGTTACGTTGAATCTAATAATCGAACCAGCAAATATAGTAATAAAACAAGTGCTCATTCTAGATTTTTTAATTAGGCAAAACAGCCTCCGCCCCACAAAATACAATTAAATATAGAAATAATAATGAAAATTAATTGAGGCACTTGATTTACCATAGAAACCCTTAAGAAAAGAGAAAAAAACGGGAGACCATAAAAGCATAAAAACCTTCACCATATAAAAAGAGTAAAGTATAAGAAAGCAATTCAAAAGAGCCTTAATAATGACAAAGGAATATCAAGAATGTGAACACCACCACGATATCCCCAAAACAACTCAATAAAAAACTTAAAGAACATCATCTCACCCAATGTAGATTACAGAATCGACTCAAGTAGAAATCATCAAACAAGATAACCTACAACCGCGAAATCTGGCCTTCAAAAGATGATATTCACATGCCTCTTTGATCTCTCACAAAAAGGAACTGTAAACACACTTTTCTTCTTCAGACACACACACACAAATATATATATATATATATATATATATATATATATATATATATATATATATATATATATATATATATATATATATATATATATATATATATATATATATACGTGTGTGTATGTATGTGTACATATAAAAATATATAGAACACAACCCGTCACAACCAATGCATTAGAGCTTCAGTCCTATTTTGTCATGAGTTAAGGACGAAAGACCCAAGTAGGGTTATGCTCTCACATTCCACACGCACGATATGTGTGCTAATGTGGGGCCCCTTTAGCTAGACAAAAGGGCATATTTGCCAACCAATTTTATGCAAAACTCATGCTTTTTAATCATAACAACCTTTGTCAACATATTCGAGGGATTGTTCTGGATATTTTGCTTTCATGACCGATCTGGCTCAATGGTATCTTCGGTAATTTATCTTGGATTGACAAGTACAGTGCTTTACAAGACAAATAACAATTTGATTATATCAGTTTCACAAAGCAAGCACTTGTGTGAACTCTTTCATCCAAAATAACTCTTTAGCACTTTTATTGATAACAATGTATTCTACTTCAGTAGTCGATAAGGTAATACACTTCTAAAATCTAGAATGTCAAGAGACCACTCCCCTATAAAGATAATCAAATAGCTTAAGGTAAACCACAATTATCAAGATCATATGCCAAATCTAAATTTATATAATACACAAGTTATGACTTCTCATATCGTAAGCACAAACTTAAACCTATTATATCCTCCAGATACCTTAATATCCATTCTAATCATAAAGTCTGAGACTCTCTTCACAAATGCACAATGATCTGAAGAGACCTTCTTACAACCTTCCTTCTACACTATATATTCAAACTTTAAGTACCACTATCATGGAGCATGCTTCAAACCATGTAAACTCTTCTTCAACTTATACATATACTCTTTTCCTTCTTTTTCTATAAATCCCTATGGTTGCTCCACATAGATGTCCTCTTCGAATCATTATGTAAGAAGACGATCTTTGCATCTATATACTCCATTTTCAAATCTAGGCTTCCAGTTAAGCCTAAATAACACAAATAGAAGACATCTTAGTCACAAGAGAAATTAACTCATCAAAATCAATATATTTTTTTATTGAAGCCTTTGACCACCAAGCTTGCATTGTACTCAAGCCTTGAAGAAGTTGATCTTCCTTTTACCTGAAAATCTATCTATTTTTAAGAGCTTTCTTGCCTACATATGGAAGAGACTCCATCTCTTCTTCCATAGCCTCAAATCCAGTATGCTTTATCATCACACTAGATGGCTTCTTCATAGCTTTCTGACATTTCATTATTGAGCAAAATATACTCATTAGCAGATTACCTTTGCTTAGCTCTAGAAGATCTAACATCTTGTAGTTGAGTTACATCCATGGTCGGTGCTTATGACACATCGTCTACATACTCTACTATGTGATGAGGAGCTATTGTATTGATATTTATAGTAATGTACAAATAATTTTGCTAACCTTCTTTAGTGAAATAATCTATAATATGATCTCTATAAAAATTGCATTTCTATTCCAAACAATTTTCTTCTAAACATCATAGCACTTATAATACAATTCATCATTATCATAGCCGAGAAAAAAATGCATTGTCTTGTCTTAGCATCAATCTTATGTCTTTTACCTTTAGGCATAGATAAACTACAATGCTTAAAGCTTTAACTTGAAATGACTGAAAATTTGACTTATGAAAGCAAAGATCTTGACTCTCTATTAGGATATGATTTATTCTTTTTGTTAGACCATTCACTTAGGTGTCTTAGGAGGAGTCTTCATGTCTTACGTCATGTTCTTTGCAATACGAATCAAATGACCGGCCCTCCTCACAAAAATTGACACAGATGTGCTGCTTTGAAATTCAATTGCAAAAGCAATAGCCATTGAATTCATAGTTCTAGTTCCACAATTTCATTGCCAAGGCTGAAATTTTTATTTAAAATTTTAAGAAAGTCGACATGAAAGACCCAAACTTAGTGGAGGCTTAAAGCACAAGAAAACACTTTCTTATAGTCAATGTTTGCATCCACTCCTTGAAATCTCTTTGGGTTGGACATCAATTGCTGTTGTGGATATGTCAGGTAAACCTTTGAACAATTATTCTAAACGAATGGAGAAGAATTTATGAATAGGAAAAGAAGAAATTTACTACATACAACAAAATTGGATAAAGATGAAAGATATTTATTTTCTTTACATTATTGTTTTTGTATTTCTTCTGCACCATAACAAGGTATCTATATAGAGTTTTTAGTGGGTCTATCGCACATCGGCAAGAGATATATATAATTAGAAGGATAAAATTAATGCCTTTTGATTTCAGGTGGGCGAGTCTAAGAAAATTCAACGGATTGTGTCTTGAAAGAAGCCAAAGGACACAAGTATCTTTCGTAGTAAACAATAATTACTTTTTTATCACTATTCACATAAATGATACGACAAAAATAACTCTCATAATTAATAGGGAGAGAGATGGTATTGACCCTTTTTCGAGAGTGATGTCCGTAGAAGTTAGGGAGTATAACTTCTCAATGTATACAATGTTTATATCAAAAAGTTTACACCAACTGAAGGTTACCATCATTCACTAATTTACTCAAATTAAAGCATAAGTTAGAGCACACCAAAAAGGTCCTTAGTGACCGGGCAACAATGTTCATTTACTTAGATATATTATATTCTTTAACTAATTTATATTAAACAATTTCCAATAAACAACTACATTTCCTCTTGAAACAATTACTCCCAAGAACCAAATTCCCTGATGCAAACACGTCCTTAGTTAGGGCGCTAGCTGGTACAAATTGCATTTACTTGGTGGATTCCCAGCTTGTGTCATTTTAGGAAACTCCAACTCCAACTTGAGTCTTGTCAATTTTTTGGATATGAAGAACCTGGTTGAGTTCCAAATGGGTGATACTGGCAAGGAAAACGGCTTGGCAACGATGAACCGGCGGACTTTGTGGTTAGAAATCTCCCACCAATCTCTGCAACCAAATCTTACTTACCCCTTACCTTGTGGCACTGTTTGGATCCGCTGGGCTTTTGCGTGACCTCAGCAAAAGTCTGATTTTGTGCGTGTGTGTGTGTGTGTGAGAGAGAGAGAGAGAGACAAGATGCTTGCTCCAAGAAGTGTGGGCATTTCGCCAATTGCATCTTCGTCTTCCATACATCATCCCTGCACGCCCCTCATCAACAACTACAAACCTATCTTCTCGCTATCATCACCATTCCTCCTCCGTAGGCGATTTCTCCTCTCCACTGTCCCCATGGCCGCTGTCATCCTTCCATACGGGAAGCTGATCTCCGCCGCTCCCCTACCGACGTCCTTCGACCCCGTTACCGATTCTGAAAGGAACGCCAGCTCCCTTCTCCAGACAAGGGTCATGGAAGCTGTCGATTTGCTCGACGGAGGGAGGGAATTCCAGGCTAAAGGCGACTTTGGCAAAGCCTTGGACTGCTTTTCCAAGGTACCACTTCTCTCTCTCTCTCTCTCTCTCTCTCTCTCTCTCTCTCTCTCTCTCTCTCTCTCTCTCTCTCTCTCTCTCTCTCTCTCTCTCTCTCTCTCTCTCACACACACACACACACACACAGATATTGCTTTGTGGGAGTTTACAATTTCATACGACATCGTGTGAGCGTGAAACATGATTTGCGTTGAATGTTTTGAGGGGTTGCATTTTACGCATTGAATAGAAACAGTATTATGCAGTAGAAGAATTCGATAACATTTCTTTCTAGAAAATCCGGGATAGCCACTTTATTCGCCAAGGTTATTCGTGTAAAATTATGGAGATTCCTTAACCACCAGGGACTGCCCCATTCCAACCTTGGGGTTGGATTGCTCATCAATCTTAGTGAAGAAGAATTAAGAAACTAGTGGTGCGTTTAGGGTACGTTTGGGTTGAAGTGAGTCTATGGGGAAGAGAATTTAGCAGCAATTTACTATTCTTGTGCTTGAATCTGTTTCGAATTATTCATTTGAATTCTCAACCCCTTTATTCTTGTCAAAAAGTTGGAATTTCAATCTTCGTAATTCCTTGATTTTATTTTCCAAATTCTAAGATGGGAAATACGATTCCTCCATGGACAGAAACATAGCGACTAGGCAAACCCTGCAAAATCTCCCAAAAAATGGAGACGTTGAAAGTTGAATCTATGGTTCGTATAAGACGGGAATGATTTCTTGGTTATTTGGGGAACTTTTAGCATCATGAACTCTCAATCTCAAGTACATTATAGAGAATTTTTTATCATAAGTGCATTGTAGAGGATTCAATGTTTTCTCAGAGATGGTCATATTTGTTAAAGATTATGGTTATATTTGTTAAAGATTACTCTTCCTCTTTCTGAAATTGATGAGAAAAGTATGCAGCTACAATCGGCCAACTATATCTTATCAAGTCAAAAGAACATAATAGAAAATTTTGACGGTACGAACCTATTTTAGAGGTTTCAGGAAAATATATATATATATATACTTGACAACATGATGTATATTCATGCTGAACTTTCTCGTATCATCTTCATAATCAGCGTCTCACCTATATAAGTAGGGAAGTGAACCTGCACACTGATGGTGAACGAAATCCAAATCAAGATGTGCAAAGGACCAGTCCCTATGGAGCTGGGCATGTGCAACCATACTGTGAAAGAAATTTGGAGACGGAAGGCAACCTCATTCTACCGTTATATGGATAATTTACATCTACTAACGCTTATTATGTAGAGCGTTTTATTTTGTTTCTATAATTTTCTTTTCTTTTAATGTTATAACTTGTGTTGTTTATTTTGATTTATATTTGTGAAACGTATCAGGTTCATTTGTCTTGTTATATTTTATAGTTAATTTTATATATTCTTTTGTTTTTATAGTAATGGTGTATTGCTAAACCCAAAAAGTACTTTATCAATGTCCAAGGCCAACTTTTCCACCATCCACTATAATAGCATATGTTAGGAGGCCATTCACAGACCCTTAACTAACCATAGTACCCCTGATGGAGAATCCTATGATATATTCTTACTTGTCCTTCTTCCAAGACAAGTAAAAGTAAATCGTGCAATCATTGAATCTTTTGTCTGCTCAGCCTCTCTGAATTTCCAGCATCTTTGGGCCACTACTTGTTGTGTATGTTCTCTTCTTAGGCTGCTAGCATTGTCCAAAATACAACAACAACTAAGCCTTTTCCCATACTAGACGGGGTCGACTACATGGATTCTTTGTTTCCACATATCCCTATCGTGTGCCATGTTCGCAGTTAACTCACAATAAGCTAGATCATTCTTTATTGTTTCTTTCCAATACTTTTGTGGTCGTCCTCTAGCTCTTTTAATACTTTCCAAATTTAGTTTTTCATATCTTCTTACAGGTTCTTCTTTTGATCTTCTTTTTATATGTCCAAACCATCTTAAATGATATTCTCTCATTTTATCATCTATTGGTGTCACTCTTAATTTGTTTCTAATAACCTCATTATGTATAGGGTCTTTTCTTGTATGACCACTCATCCATCTCAACATCTTCATTTCTGTCACATACATCTTTTGTACATATTGATGATTAACTGCCCAACACTCAGAACCATAAAACATGGCAGGCCTAATTGTTGCTCTATAATATTTACCTTTTAACTTTAATAGGACCCTAGGCATGTCAATGGGATACCTCTTTTTTTCAAAGTTCTCCAAAGAACCTCTCTCGGTACCCTATCATAAGCTTTTTCTAGATCAATAAATATCATGTGAATATCTTTCTTTTTTGCTCTAAAATGTTCCATAAGACGTTTCAAAAGGTGAATTGCTTCAACAGTAGATATGCTTGGCATGAATCCAAATTGGTTCTCTGTTGTACTTGATACTTGTCTTAACCTACGTTTGATAATTCTTTCCCACAATTTCATAGTATGACTCATTAACTTGATACCTCAATAATTCACACAATTTTGAATGTCTCCCTTGTTCTTATATATGGGTAATACTTGCTCTCCATTCCTCGGGTATCTTTTGGTTTTTCTATATTTCATTAAATAGTCTTGTGAGCCAAGTGATTCCTATTTCTCCTAGTATTTTCCAAACTTCTATAGGAATATTATCTGGTCCTACCGATTTCCCACCCCTCATATGTTTGAGAGCCTCTTTGACTTCATTCTTTTGAATACGTCGGTAGAAATTATGGTTTATATACTTTTCTGATTTCGCTAACTCTCCTAAGCTAATACTAACATCTTTATTTTCATTAAAAAGCTTATAAGAATAGTTTTTTCATCTATTTCTTATATCATCATTTGCCACTAGAATTTTTTCCTCCTCGTCCTTGATTAATCTAACATAATTAAATCTTTGGTTAGTTTTTTCGCATTGATTAGTACAACTACTGGCTTCCTTAATCTTATTGAGATCTAATCTTGATTTTCTGCACAACCTGTACCCTTCTTCATGGATGCAATAGCAATTTAAACTTCCAAGGTGCACCATGATGTCATCGCTCTAAGCTCTGCTATGAAAGTCTGCCATTGAAATTTTTTAATGCACATTGTTGGTGGAAAGACTACCACAACTGAAATGTCCAATATGTCTGTGGGTTCTCATCATTGTCGTTCATATCAGGCTGCACAGAGCAAGTAGCACCATACGTTGTACCATGATTTGAGTTTGCTATATAGTGCATTACTATGGCACATGTACACTATAGCTTGCAGTAGGTAGCGCAGACCACGATATATAGCATACTCCACGTTGTTTCCTTTTCTTTTGTCAAAATATAATACTGTTGTTGCCTCTTTAATTAAATGTCTCCATCTTTTTTCACTCAATATGTAGCATATACCTTCTCATTTGAGTTTATTAAGATCAGTTAAAATCTTAAGCATTTAAAAAGTCTACACATGTTCAAATGGAAAATTTGACATTTTACAAGCCACCTCCGGGTCACATGTATGTAAATCTGATGCATTTATCAACTTTTAAAATTTATACTAAGACAGTGTATTGCTTTATGTTAAGTCCAGAAAAAAAATCTATGAACTTGTGACAATTATTTTTCACGGGTAGTCCTTGCCATGCTTGTACAAATTTGAATATTTGTTTGATTATTATGCTTGAAGTATAAGGCATGCACAGAGATCCACTGACCTTTGTTTCTTTTTGAATTCTTTAGAACTTTGTTGTTTCTTTTTTTCTTTAAAAAATTATAACATTTCCAATATCCTTCACTGTCGTTCATATTTTTAGAAAATAATAAATAATAAAAAATGGTAGATACGACTTTGATACATTGCCTTATCTTATAATGCACCCCCTCTGTTGTAGGACATGATTCTTTATGCCTCAACATTGAAATTGCTACCTCTATGTATCATACAACACAGCATTAACAGTTACTTACTACCTTTGTCATTCATTATCATCATCATCATCTTGATGTTTTCTCCTTTTTATTCACTTTTGCTTCTTGTTCTTATTCTTCTTCATAATATCATCATCTTCTACTTGGATGAGGAGAAATTGAGAAACTAGGTATTTTTTATCACGAGACAATTATAAATTTATAATAACGCATAAGTTATTAATCCTTAGCCGACCCCGTCTAGTATGGGGAAAGGCTTAGTTGTTGTTGTTGTTGTTGTTGCATAAGTTATTAATCCTCTGCAGTTTTAGCTTGGAATAGTTCTTTAATGGTTTTGTTTGAGTATGTTTTATTTACATTCTGACTATTTTGCATTATCACATTTAAGATTCTTTACAAGTTATAGGCTTTGTCATGCATATTCATGTCAGAATAATTATTGGCTATTTTGAAGTTTTTCATACTTGTTCATTGATCTTACACTATCAGCTACATAACTATGATAGGCAAATATTTATTGCTCTAACGCAATCAGATGCCGAAATTCTATTAACAACATTGGTCCTCTTGTTACAATAGGCTGTAATGAAATTTTCTCTAGTTTCCAGCTCTGTGAAACATGGTTCTTTGATGGGGTTCCTAGATTTGTGAAACTTTTAGGATATGTGGGCTTTTGGCAACTTGGGAATAAATTTCTAGTGCTTTGGTTGCATAAAATTTCATGTATTGTGACGCAAAACCTTTTTTTTTTTTGTGACTGACAGAAGTAGTACTAACATAAATACACTTAACAAGCACAGCCAACTAAATTAGATTTAGCTTCAGATAAACACATATGGTACCCTAAGTCAAAGCATCCCCTTCTTTTTGTGACCGTTGTCATCCGGGATTCAACTGATTTTTTTCTGCATCAGAAACTTTGCATATTTTGAAGTAAGTTGGCTGTTGTCGAATAATTGAACTTGATGGCTACATTGGTAAAGAAGTACATCAAGATTGAGTATTTGTGGCGATCTCAAAATATGCATCAAGATTCGAAAGAAATCTGCTGCAGTCAAAAAGGAAAAAGAAAATCAGGTAGTTAGCATAAACCATGTCAGGCTTACCTTGAAATTAACCTGCATTAGGACATTTTCAAACTTGTGTAATCTAAACACATATTAGTTTTTTCTCCTGTAACTGGCCACATGGATGTTGCGGTCTTCTCAAAATTCAAATTGTGCTTCACTGATTCTTTTGTCCATGATGCATTGCACTACATTCAACAAAATAATCAATCCATATTCTGTTAAGATTGCTGTTATTCATTCTTATGTAGTTGTTCATCGAGTGCCTCATGTATTATTTGCACTAAACTTAATTGTTCCTATTGTCTTAGGTTGTTAGAGATTACAAAGATTTTGCTTTCTCGGACTACGCAAGAGTTGGGAGAGCTCTTGCATTGTATGAGCTTGGTGAGAGAGATGAGGCCATTGTGGAAATGGAAGATGTTTCAATTTCTCTCAAGGGATATCCAGGTAGAAAAGCTCCATTCCAGATTTTTTTGCTCATAATTCGTGCTTTTGAAGACATTGATGCTCTTGTTTTGATTCCATTTGTTCGGCATGGTTGCAGAAGTGCATGCAGCTTTAGCAGCAGCACTATATGTTGACAAAAACGCACCGTTGTTAGCAGAGAATCAGTTTACAATTGCTACCCTCTTGGATCCTCGCTATACAGATATATCATATGTAAGAGAAACCAAGCACTGGCCTCCAAGTTTAGTTGACTCATTGCGGAAGTTCATTACCTTGTCCTAGAAATTGTTTGAACAAAACTGTATTATATAACGATATGTTGTGCCAAATCTAAGTGTAATTAATCCTGTAGATTCTTCGCTTCATGTGAATGAAATAGCCTTTTGTTGTCTACCGTAAACATGGTTCACTTAAAAGAAAATGTTTCAACATTTTTCCTTTTTGGGGAAGCAAAGCTGGGGTTACGCGGACCCTGCCCATATGAATAAGCAAAACTTTACGAGCATTAACCAGACAAAATTATGCATTTCTTATGAAGCGAGTCTAATTGTGGGGGGGGGGGGGGGGGGCACATCGGTTGCCTGCTGCATATCCCGCGTGCTGCGACCTGCAAAACCTTTATACACCAACATTTGCCAGACTGGAGCGTCAATATCATATCTGACTTATTGATCCAATAACACTTCTTTTTCTTGGTACAAATGGAGAGGCCGAAGCTTGCAGGCCCCATGTATTGAACTCATGACCTTCAACACAAGTTGATCCCCTAGCCAGGTGAACCATTGCACATTGCGCTGGTCCAATCACATACATTTATCAAAGATCCCAAAACTGGTGCCCGGAAAAGCAATAATGGAGAGAGAGAGAGAGACTTGAGTTATCCTGAATAAGTGGTCCCTGGCAATGCCTGACTCTAGAACTAACAGAACAAAAGAAATACATCTTTAGTGTTAACTGCTGGTCTTTCCAAGTGTCATTAATATGCACATAAACCTTAACCTTCTCACATAAAAAACAACACATAGTTCAACCGTCCCAAGCAATTCTAGACGAGAATGTACTCTCTGATTTCATATATCCAACCTATGACTTCCATATATACAAGCCCAAACATATCCATGAACTCCTGTTCACCTCATTGAAGCTGCTGCAGCTGCTGAGCGAGCGCTGTCCTCCCCGAACTCCGACACGCTTGGACAGCACAAGCGCAGTGCACAGATGTGAGTCCAAGGCACCCACTAATAATGAGCGAATGCCTGTCTGGGCACGTGTGAAGGGCCGGAAAGGAATCACACACAGCCTGAACTGCTGGCGCTGTAAGTGCAGTGCATTGGCTAATGTTGAGGTTCATCAGCCCCCTATGCTTGTTAAAAACTGATTCTCATAGTTCATGCTTCCCACATTGGCGGCTGTTGGCTAGAGAATACATGGCCCTATCAGTGATGTTCTGACAGTAATACAAACCAAGAGACATCAGCTGACGACATCCGTTCGCAAGCGCAATCACACTATCATCTGCAAACAAAATAAGTAAACACCCGTCACCGCAAAGCATGCAGAACCCAAGAATATGGTGCATAGTATACATAAACGGATCTAGCAATAGAACCAACGTCCATTGAAGCGACATAAATAAAAGCTTAGTTCATGTCTGATTGACATTCACCAGTTATGAGAACACAGCCACATAAGTCTAGAGCTCTGAGATCTGGACATCCCCCCGCCAAGCTAATTACTCCAAGATCACCAACTCCTTCACACCACCCCAGATTTAGAAACTGCAACTGTTGCAGTTATATGCAATAGCCTGAAATATGAAATTTAAAGGGTTATAAACAAATACACCGATCCCATGTCCCATATCATCGATGCTCAGTTCATGAATATCACCTGTAAGGCCTTGTTAGATGCTGCCTTTGCACATCCACAGAGATTCAGGTGCTTTAAGTTCATGCACTTGCTAGCCAGAAGTGCAAGGGGTTCATCACTGAAGGCAGAACAACCACTGATGTTTAGCTTAACCAGCTTTACACAACCCTTTGCCACAGCATATAGTGCTCGGTCAGTTAACTTAAGGCTCTTGCTCAAGTCAAGATGCTGAATATCATGGCAGTGATCAGCGACAACCTTAATCGCTTCATCAGTCAGTTGAGGCGTATTCTGTCGCAATATTAGTGTCTGCAGGTTGGTGAATTTTGGTGCAAGATGCAGCACGAGGTTGTTCATGTTGGCCTTGCACCTACAAGAATAGTAGCGTGGTACTCAGTAGTCAGTGGAGACATTCTAATTTGAAATTCAATTCCATCACAGAGATTCAAATACCGAACTGATCCTGACTCAACTTCATAGGGAAAATAAAATGTAATCTCACCGAATTATGGAAAACAGCAGGTATATCGGCTCATAAAAGTACGGACATCACAGTTGAATCTGTAATGGGTCGGATGGTCTGGATCCAGACCTCATCGGATCCAGACCCGCTTAGATATGAGACAGCAATGGTAGCCCCGTTGATGTCAATGCCGGACATTTACCGGATCTTGAAAGCCTTCAAAAGAGCTCTATAGTGGGCAGGCGGATGGTCTGTTGTGGAGCAACCTCGGGAGAAGTCGCACAAGCCGGAAAACGACAAAGAATCAATCGGAATCTGTGAGTTCCTATTATTTTTCAGATTTTCATTTTTTTTTTCGATTCTTCATGAAAAACTTGTTGATAATCGTCGTTTTGGGCTTGGATCGAAGCATTGAGGTAGAACAAAGACTTTTGGTGGGTTTGGGTAAGTAGTGTGTTTCGATTTTGCCGGAAAACGATTCCAATTCGCCAGATTTTCTCTAATTTCTGTAACATTTTGTTTCAATAAATTTTTCGGCCAAAACAACACCGTCGACGACCGATAATGGGTTGGATTGGAAGATCAGGGGTAAGCGATCAGTTGGGAACCATCATCGGCCTTAGACGTCACCGGAAACCAGCAAAATCAATGCCGAAAAACCATGAGAACCGGCCCTTTTGGGCGTGTCCCCGTTTCCGTGCCGTGTCGTGTCGGTCATGATGTGTCGTGTCCAGAATATAATGAAACAACACGGATTCGTGTTGTGTCCCCGTGTCACATATTAAGAACCAGTTATGTGTCAAAATAGGTTTTGTGTCGGAAATGAGTCAGGTTTGGGTCGTGTCTTTAAATGGGTTTTTGGGTTAGAAACAAGACCCGTGTCAATAGTTAAAGGTTCTGTGTCAACACAGTGACAGACTACCTACTGTGTCACTCAATTTGGATTGGATATGGATCTAGGTATCAGTTCGGATCCCAGATAGCTTAAATGGATCCAGATTGGATTTTGGGTCATTTGAGGGTCATTTGAGATCCGATTTGGATACGGTTTGTTGCGTTAGATTCGTAGTTAAATAAATTTTAATATTTTAATTATTTATAATTGTTTAGAGATTAAAATTGGAGGATTTGGTGGTGATAAGAGTGGCCCAATGGCTTGTGGACTGGATCTTAGTGCTCCTTCAAGTAGGGGTTATGCATTCTTTTACAGAAACATGGTATAAGTGATTTTCTTGTTTTAGACAGATTTAAATGTGCATGATTGATAAATATTGATGTTTATAAAATGATGTTCACAACTATGGGTTATTTGATATGCTTTTGAAATAGAACGTGTTTATGACAGTGGTTGATAAAGAGCATGTTTTGATATGCATGTATTGTATGAACATGATATTTAATAGAATCGGTTTTGAATATTCATGGATCTGGATATTATTTGTGAATGTGACAAACTGTAATTGGTTTTAGAAATGTAATGATGCGTAAATATATGAGTTGTACTTGTGTGGGTTGTGTGGGGTCTCTAGAGACTTGCAAGTCCCTCGAGCGATCCGGCTTGGAGCGAATACAGGGTAAGTTCTCAGGCACTCTGTCGTGAGAGTCAACGTGGTTACCGTCATGAACGGGATTACCGAGGTCACGTTAGGGAGGGTCGACGACTCCCGTGGCCTTTGGGGCAAACACATTAATTATCGTAACTAATTATGTGTGTGTGATTGTGTGCGTATGAATTTGAGGTCATGATTTAAAGGTGAAATTGTGCTTTGATATGAAATGATCGTGAAATTATGCGTGCTTTTAGTATGATTTCTGTTTAAAGATGTTTAACCTCCCTACTGAGCTATGTGTAGGAGCTCACCCCATTATTTTACAGTTCATCCTGAAGCTAGCACTTCCAAGACACACGGAGCAAAGTAGGAGTCGGATAGAGCGACCTCTCTATATTTTAGATGGCATGATAAGTATTGAACGATTTAGAAAGTCTTGTTATTTGGGGTTATTGTTAGGTGGGCCCCACACCATTTTGGGCGTGTTGTTTAGAACTTCGACATGAATATTTAATTCAGTTAGATATTTCATTGAGTTTGAATTAAATTAGTATTGTATTCGGTTACTGTTCACCATCACGCCCGTGCGAGAAGCGGCCACATGGCATTGGCTAGGACCAGGTCGTAGTTGCGACCCGAGCAGGTGTGACAGAAACAATTGTACCTAACTTTGTAAAGGACCGACTGACAAGCCAAAGTGCGAAGGAATGGCACTACCTTTGCATGACAAGGTTGATAATATCATATTACTGCTAGAGGAAAAGCTAATTTGAACTTGTAGATCAAAGGGTCCATCACCATGATGCGTTAAACACATCACCAGAGACTAAATCCATGAAGTGTGTACAAGCCTCAAACCTGAATGTAGCCTAAAACTAAAACACATGTACAGGACATAAATTACATTAAATTATGTAACACTAAATAGCGTAACAACCACTTCTCTAGCTCCAAAGTTCAAGAAATGGAAATATCTCTCCAGTCAATTGTGGTTTCCATCCACATTAATGGGAGGGACGTCAAGAACTTTGACTGTAATAGTTTTGCACCAACAACAATCACAATCACTACAAATAAACCACCTTCCCTATCAATCACCATTGCTTAAGCAGGCAATAATTCAAAGTTTAGAGTCCCCTCAATAATCTGCTTTCTTTTCCAACTTTAGCTAGATCTTGGCTTTTTACTCACCAGGTCTTTTGGAGATGATTACAAGCACAAAAATGGGCAAGAAATGAGAAAGTTAGATATGAGAGTAACCTAACAAGTAGGAAGAAATACTGGTAGCTGCTGACTACACTTGCTTCAGTAGAAAACATTTATTCCTCAGTTGAGTCAATTTTAGGGTTCCTTGGCCTACAAAAACATGTTTAGTCATATTTAATCTTCAAAGATGAACAATCAGCTTGTTAACTGGTGAGTAAGTAGAATAAAACATTCATGAACTCTAATGGTGTTATATCACCAGGAAACAGCTTTCTTAATGGTGGATAGAAGCGGTTGGCAAGTTTTGTTCAATATAGCTTCCTTTAACAAATAACAGCGGAGAAATCACACAACTAACGTCACTCATGCTATAAAAACAAATCTTCAATGTTCTTCTTTTCCTATTTTATCTGCAATACGCACTATTTGCCACAAGATGAAAAGGACCAATACTAAAGTTCTTCGTGTTTCATGGCATTTTCATCAGATTTTCACATATTCTCATATATCTTTTTGACATATTTGAGGTTGTTCCTTAGAACAACACATTGAGTAGGGTTTGTGGATAAGTAGCATAGCATTATCTAGGTCCACTCTACACTGAAAGATTTGAAGAATTTTGCCTATACTCACATCAACATACCAATTAGCCTTCTGTGGTGCACAATCATTATTGAAGCTTCTTATTGAAATTATTTCTAGTACGCATACTCATCCATTTCAGCACTATTCATTATTGATAAGCAACATAATGGATCTTCTTCTTAATGGAATATAGTCCCATCCCCTTTCATTTAGTTAGGGTATTCAACTTAATGGAATATAATGACATTGTATTGGTGGATAAGTCTAAGGAAAAAGTTAGTAAGAAATTAAAACTATGGAGAGAGTAAAAGCTTTCGACGTAGTAGAATCAAAACAAAATATATAGAATATAAGTTTGATCATTTGGTTATTTGAGAGGATATACAAATTAAAATTGACATCATCCCTCACAAGGTAAGTTTTAAATACTTAAGATCAGTTTTTCAATGTGATGAAAAAATTGATAGAGATGTTATGCATAGAATTAATGTAGGTTTTTTAAAATGGAGAGGAGCATCGTGCATTCCATGCGACAAGAAGATATCATTAAAGTTGAAAGATAAATATTATATAGCAGCAATTAGACCGACTATATTTTATGGTTCTTGCGCAGTTGCTCATTAACATATACAAAAGATGTTCATGACAGAAATGAAGATATTGGGATGGATGAGTGGTCACACAAAGAAATACCGTATATATAAAGAGGTTATTAGAAACAAATTGGGTATAACACTAATAGATGATAAAATGAAGAAAAATCATTTAAGATGGTTTGGACATATAGAAAGACGATTAAATGAAGCTCTAGTATGAAAAATTAGATTGTGAAAATGTTAAAAGAGGAAGAGAAAGATCACAAAAGTACAACAACAACAACAACTAAGCCTTTTCCCATACTAGACGGGGTCGGCTACATGGATTCTTTGTTTCCACAGATCCCTATCATGTGCCATGTTAGCAGTTAACTCCCAATAAGCTAGATCATTCTTTATTGTTTCTTTCCAACACTTTTGTGGTCGTCCTCTACCTCTTTTAATACTTTCCAAATTTAGTTTTTCATACCTTCTTACAGGTTCTTCTTTTGATCTTCTTTCTATATGTCCATACCATCTTAAACGATATTCTCTCATTTTATCCTCTATTAGTGCCACTCCTAATTTGCTTCTAATAACCTCATTATGTATACGGTCTTTTCTTGTATGACCACTCATCTATCTCAACATCTTCATTTCTGTCACAGACATCTTTTGTACATGTTGATGATTAACTGCCCAACACTCAGAACTATAAAACATTGCAGGCCTAATTGCTGCTCTATAATATTTACCTTTTAATTTTAATGGTATCTTCTTATCACAAAGAACGCCTAATGCTCCTCTCCATTTTAACCAACCAGCATTAATTCTATGCGTAACATCTCTATCAATTCTTCCATCACTCTGAAAATTTGACCCTGAGTATTTAAAACTTTCCTTTTGGGTAATGCAATGTGTGCCAATTTTAATTTTTATGTCCTCTGAAGTAACCAAATGATCAAACTTACATTCCATATATTCTGTCTTTGTTCTACTAAATCGGAGGCCTTTGCTTTCTAATGTTTCTCTCCATAGTTCTAATTTTCTATTAACTTTTTCCTTAGACTCCTCCACTAATACAATGTCATCTGCAAATAACATACACCAAGGTACTTCATCTTGAATATGTTTTGTTAACTCATCCATCACCATTATAAATAAGTATGGACTTAAAGTTGATCCTTGATGTAACCCAATATTAACTTCAAAGAAGTCTGTCGTTCCTTCATGGGTCCTCACACATGTTTTTGCACCATCATACATGTCTCTTATAAGGCTAATATATGTCAATGGAATACCTCTTTTTCCCAAAGTTCTCCAAAGAACCTCCCTCGGTATCCCTATCATAAGCTTTTTCTAGATCAATAAATATCATGTGAAGGTCTTTCTTTTTTTATCTAAAATGTTCCATAAGATGTCTCAAAAGGTGAATCGCTTCAATAATAGATTTGCCTGACATGAATCCAAATTGGTTCTATGTTGTACTTTATACTTGTCTTAACCTATGTTCGATAATTCTTTCTCATAATTTCATAGTATGACTCATTAACTTGATACCTCGATAATTCGCACAATTTTGAATGTCTCCCTTGTTCTTATATATGGGTATAAGTGTACTTGCTCTCCATTCCTGAGGCATTTTTGGTTTTTCCATATTTTATTAAATAGTCTTTTGAGCCAAGTGATTCTTATTTTTCCTAGTATTTTCCAACCTTCGATAGGAATATTATCTGGTCCTACCGATTTACCACCCTTCATATGTTTAAGAGCCTCTTTGACTTCATTTTTTTAATACATCGGTAGAAATTGTGGTTTATATACTTTTTTTATTTGGCTAACTCTCCTAAGCTAATACTAACATCTTTATTTTCATTAAAAAGATTATAAAAATAGTTTTTCTATCTATTTCTTATAACATCATTTGCCACTAGAATTTTTTCATCCTCGTCTTAGATGCATCTAACATAATTAAGATCTTTAGTTTTCTTATCTCTAGTCCTAGCTATCCTAAAAATATCTCTTTCACCCTCTTTTGAGTTGAGTTTTTTATATAAGTCCTCCCAAATTTTAGCTTTTGCTTCACTCACGGCCTTTTTCGCTTCCTTCTTTACTTTCTTATAAGCCTCTAAAGTTTCACTAGTTTTCTTAGCATAATGTAATTTGTAACATGCCCTCTTTTTGTTTTGTACTACTTCACTCCACCACCAAGCTTCTTTTTGTGCCGGAACACCTCTCTTAAATACCCCTAACACATCTTTCACCACTTTCCTAATATGTATAGCCATATTGTTCCACATATCACAGGGTGTACCAACATAATTCCAAACATCTCCTTGAAGGACTTTCTGTTTAAATATATCTTCTTTCTCGCTTTTGAGGTTCCACTATTTAGTCTGAATAGCTCAAGGCACTCTTTTCTTCTTTGTCCATTTTTTTATTTATAAATCCATAACTAAAAGTCAATGTTGGGTGGTTAAGCTTTCTCCTGGAATTACCTTGCAATCTTTACAACACGCTCTATCTTTTTTTCTATAAATAAAGTAATCAATTTGGGTTTGTGATAAGCCACTCTTATAAGTAATTAAATGTTCATCTCATTTTTTGAAGATTGTATTGACTATAAAGAGATCAAATGCCATAGCAAAATTTAAAATCTCCCTACCTTTCTCATTTATATCCCCAAAACCAAAGTTTCCATGAATCCCCTTGATATCCAAATGCCTCTTTACCGACATGTCCATTTAAGTCTCCTAAACAAATCATCTCCCTTTGTGGAATCTTTTGAATCACCTTATCTAACTCTTTCCAAAAAGTTGTCTTTATACTATCTTCTAGTCCTACTTGGGGTGCGTAAGCACAAACTATATTCAAAACCTCTGCTCCTAACACTAATTTCAACGTCATGATTCGGTCACCATATCGTTGTATGTCTACTACACTATCCTTTAAATCTTTATTTATGATAATACCAACTCCGTTTCGAGCCTTTTCTTTACCTGAGTACCATAATTTAAAACATGTATCCTCTATCTCCTTTACTTTTTCTCTAACCCATTTTGTCTCTTGTAAACATAGAATATGAATCTTTCTCTGAATCATAGTATCTACCACCTCCATTAGCTTGCCGGATAATGTTTCGATATTTCAAGAACCAATACGAATCTTATTATCTAGGACTAGCTTCCTTACCCCCCGCATCCGTCCATAATCAAAATGCGGAGACCCTCTCTAAAAATTTTTCACTACATTCGGGCGGCAATGTAGCGGGACTAACTTCTTTACCCACACCCGTCCATGATGTGGGAACCCTCTCTGCAATTGATTCCCTACATTCGGGCGAAAATGTAGTGGCCCTTGCTTACTTATTACAGCATTTTGGCTCTGCAGCACGTCGCTAGGCGGGATGCCCCAAAGCAATGCTCATAATTTTTGTAATCCATGTTATAAAAATTCGACGAAGTTTTACGCTGACTGTCGGAAGCCTAACACAACCCTCCTCCTTTATCCGGGCTAGGGACCGGCAATGCAAGGGTGATCCCTTATATGGGCGGAGTTGCATATCACATGATCCGTACCAAATTATAGGTTTTTCGATACGACAATGAAGGTATCATACAACATCCAAGCAGTACACAATATGATACAGAGATGTAACAATACATATTGTATCATGCAATACAATGACACATCATGGATCCATTATATATAATCTTTTAGCTTATCATGCGTCTCAGAGGTTATTTTCTATGAGTAATGCATATTCCTCGTATTTGAATTATTTTAAGATTTTTTTATTGTTTTATGTTTTTAAAGGTTCTTTGGTTTATTTGTTAGAGGAGTAAGATACAACTGATATGTATCGAATCTATCGATACATCAGCCATATCAATGGGGACCGAAGGACTTGCCCCTGCATCAATACTTACAGCACTGGTCAATCAGTGTAACATACCCAACCGCGACTATTGTGTGGGGAACCATAAAACCAAAGGCAACTTCAGATGAAAATGATAACCCTACTCAATAGCCCGGCTCCAGATGAAATAGATGTACCTTTTTTAACTTGAAAGCTGGAGTGTATCTTAACATCAAAATGTTGTATCATGTTTAGTGATGGTAAAACCTATTAAAAGTTGAGTAAAACCGGGACCAATGTGCTAATTACAACATTGAGCAACTATTAAAAGCAAGTGATCTTAAACAACAGTATGGCATATCTTCAACCATATATACGCAAACAAAAAAGAGGGGGGGAATCAGGACACAGAACATATTATCATGGATACACGAGAGAAGTAACAATCAATCAAGATCATCATTAAACAAATTCTAAAGAACAAATATTCTGATTTGTCCATGAGCAAATAAGGAGATGAGGAGCAAAATGAGAAACAACAAAAGACACTAATTAAAAACATCATAAACATGTCAAACTGTAAAACCATAATTTATGCACAAGCAAATAAACCAAAACGCACAGAATTCCATCATACCATGAGAAAGAGAGACTAGTAAGACCATAACAGATAGCATCCCTCCAAACAGTACAGACACCTGATGCCGAGATAACAGTACGATCATCCACAAGTGACAGAACCCTCAAGATGAGTTCCAAAGGTAGGTCCTTCCACTTCCCATGAAATTCCCTTGCATCAACCACAAGTCTCTCCAATTCCATGCCCAAACCCCTCGTCCCCATACCTCAACAACAACCTAAAGAAAATTAAAAGAGAAAATTATGAGAACCAATTTCTCCTAAACCGAAAAAAGAACTAAAAAATGTGCAACAAAACAAACCAAACACACGGAAACAATGAGAACAGTGAAGTATTCTTGAAGCATATTGTTCTGTTTCCCCAAATTGTGAAATAAAAAAGGAAAAGAAAAGGCAAGGATAACACAAACTGATGCAGAAATAAGGGTTTCCTATTATTATAAATGACGCTCCTGTATGTCTCTATCTCAAAAAGAATGATAGGTGGCAATAAGCATGTTCACTCCATGACACAGAAGGCACGCAGAGCAGTAGGCAGGGCCGGTATGTCTTGAAGCCAAAAATAGAAGCATGAAATATCAACCAAGACAAAATAAAGGTCTTTTAGGACACAAATAACCGCATTAAGCAGAAACACTGCAACCCCATGAAGGAAATCCCTCTTAAGCAGCTTTCCACCTCTTGGAGATGAATGTACAGTATTAAAGAATATAAATAGCCCGCTTGAGGGGGGTTACAAGCTACAAAATTCCGCATCAGGTATGGGTTGGAAGACTTAAAATGGGATGGGAAACCTAGAGAGTCAAAATAACCGAGCAGAAAGTAGCAGCCAAGATACTAAAGTGGATGATGGGTGTCATTCCATCATTAAGTATTCGAAGACTAGTGTTCACCACGCCAAAACAGCTCAATTCTTGCATGGTATGTTGGAAAGAAAACTTCAACACGAACACCATCCCGAAGAGCGCTTTACGCAAGCAACAAGGTCGTGAAAGATACAAAATTATGTCAATAAAGAAGGACTGCTCTAAACTTACCATGCAGAGATGGAAAATAATCTGAAAGAACAGAAAATAGAAATTGGAAGTACCCAGAAAGAGTCAGTAAAGTTGAACTTTGTAGAAACAGAGACCAATCAATCCCCAAGGGTTTCAACGTAGTGCCAGATTAACCACGCACGTTTGCAAAACCCATCAAACAATTGCCAACATAACTTTGCAAAAACCATCAACAAAATCATCAATTCATTCTTTTCTAGAGAGGCATACCCCAATTCATGATAATACACAACATATTAAGCAAATTACCGATCAGAAGAGGTGACACTTTCCCCACATAGAAGAACCCAAAAAAATGCACAATCGAAAAAGAAAACCGAGGAACTCAACAAGAAGGGAAAATGAATTGGCGACCACAGAAACCTGATGTCGTCACGAATCTGTGAAACTTCCCGTGTATGAATAAATGCTGAAGCCGCGACTCGGACCACAAAAGCAGAGAGAGGGAGCATGCGTGTTTGTAAAGTATATATATAGAGAGAGAGGGGGGATGATACGTGGTGCTCTTGCGCGAACCAATGAGACCGAATAGGACCCACTTGAGCATATAGAAAATATAGAAAATGTTAAGCAGATGAAGTGGGGAAAGAGATCTGATTTTGACTTTTGCGGATCCCACGTGAGGATCCTCCAGCCATTCCGTGGCCCACAATTCCATTGGAATTGGAATCCTCCCTGACCGCATCTAACCAATCAATGCTTCTCCAAATCGATCATCACCTTTTTCCTTCTTAGAGTGCTTTGGATTTGGCCACCTGAAAATTTTCTGGGTTGAGGTAAAGTTCATCCTCAAGAGATTCAGGCGAGTCGATTGCGTGATTCTTCCAAAGAATTCGTCACCAATTTTACCCAGAAAACGAAAAAGTTGGCCATCAAAATACCTGATTGAGGATGAAATTCAGGTACCTCACGCATGACAAGTATCAATATGGTGTATAAGAAAATACATAGCTGCGGCAGACTTGGGGACTCAACCAAAGTCAACTGCCAGTTGCTGCTGGTGGGGATGGCCTCTTCTTGTAAAAAAAGAAAAAGACTTCACGTCGATGACGGGTTCCGGTTTATCAACAATTTGGCCAACTTGGATTCATTTGTGATTTATTTCTTTTCCAAGAAAGAAGCATCGACTATTTTGGTTCAAGACTCCAGTTAGCCAAGACTTACCTGCATTTTTCTTGTTATTGGTTTAATGCTATTAAATGCATTAAATAGAAAATTAATTGAAGAAACATAGTGCATTAGCTCACCTGGTGGGGCTCTGGAGTCAAGAAAATGCATGCAGTGAGTTCGATTCCTGGGGCTTGCCTACATAGCTTTGTCCTCTCCATTGCAACACACAAAAAAGGGAGGCCCACGCACACATGCATGCACTTTCTTTTTTTGTTAAAGGGGAGGCCAAAGCCTAAACCACACAAACCCACATGAACCCTCAGGGAGTCGAACTCCCCACCAACAGCAACAGAGATAGAGCACAAACCCACATGAACCCTCAGGGAGTCGAACTCCCCACCAACAGCAACAGAGATAGAGCACCCTGGCGTTAAGCTATTGCTCTTGGTGGGCAGTCTCCTTTTCTTCTTTTCTTTTTCTTTTTTTGTTACAAGAGAAGGCAAACACGCATGTATCCCCTGGGAGTCGAACTCTCCATCAGCAGCATCAGCCCCAAGGCGCACTGCCATTGAACATGAAAGAATTGGTAGTTTAAGAGAATCCATCGCATTGCATGGATAGCTGAATGGTTCTGTTTTCTTTCTAGTTCTCACCCATTTCTGTCTCTTTCTAAGCCACCCAATCTTCCTCTTCTCTTCAATCTTCTTCCATCTCTGCTGCTCCCTCGACTCACCATTCCCATAGCCACCCA
Organism: Brasenia schreberi; assembly: GCA_036023115.1. Lineage (NCBI taxonomy): Eukaryota > Viridiplantae > Streptophyta > Magnoliopsida > Nymphaeales > Cabombaceae > Brasenia > Brasenia schreberi. The sequence continues at coordinate 8,132,886 of JAYKKT010000063.1, forward strand.
TACTTGAACTCCTTTTCTTTAAAAAAGAAGAAGAGATAAACCTTACTGCGCTATGGTCCTTCATTGTCCACCTGTGTGCGTTTCAGCGAAGAGTAGAACTATTCTGAGTCTCTGACATTAAGAGAACGTTAAGCCATTGAGAGAGAGAGAGAGAGAGCAGATACGTCTTTTTCTTTTAATAGAAAAGGAGAACACACTCAAATACATTGATGCCATATATAAATGTCATAAGAAGAAATATTGATGAGAGCCATTGCTCGTTACAATAATGAAGTTTGCTCGATTTTACCAGCAAGCAACCACAAATTCGAGTCCTTTGAAGGGGCAGCCTTCTTGCTAAAGGTAGAAGGTTTTTATCCATCACCCCAGGATATAGGACCATAAAGAAATTAACTAAAAAGAAGAGGAAATTGTGAGAGGCATCCTTACCCTCAAACAGTTAAGCCAAGAATCTCTCGAGCAATCTTTCAAAAGAGAAGCTGAATTTGGCTGTTCCCACAGATTGAGAGGGTTTAGCCAAATCTGGCGCCTTATTCACATTGAGCAGCATGGTTTGCCCTATCTCTTTGCGCAGAGATTCAATGGTTTTCATATCCACTGGGTTCCCTGAAGCATCTCTTACATAGAAGACATTGACAGCTTTCCCCCCTACTGTTGATACCTCGGCGCGCATCACCGACAGGCTGTTCTCACGTAAGACTCGTGTCACATCCGACAGCAATCCGACTCGATCCCTAGCACTTAGTTCTAGGCTCACACCCTGCACAAATGCCATGAAAAGATGCATTAAATCATTAACAAGCATGCACCATGAAGAGTCAAATGACAGGTTCTTGCATAAAGCTGGTGGCCAATATATATAGGCCGTGAGGAAGAAGGTACTAGCTTCAGAGTTCTATGGAAGGTAACTTCAGTTGCATGTGGTTTCTCTAGGTTGTAGATAAAAGGCAAGAGCCGTCATAGCTGATGGCCAATAAGTTGGCTAATCCTTTTAAGCAAAGCAAATCTCAATAAGCGTCTTCATCATCTAAAGCCTGTGTTAACTGTTAAGTATGATTGGCATACAAATGCAAGATGTTAACTATGGTATGCAGCTAACATACCATAGTTACTGAATGCATTCTAAAGCAATGTTGCCAGTCCGTTTTGAATGAAAATGCTTCTGGAAAAGATTCAGAGAAAGCTTAAGCTCTTTTTAGCCAGACGCTGGAGATTAAATTATAAAGCAACCGTTTCCCATGAAACTGAAAGCCTTGGAAACTTGAACATTTTCGATTGGTGAATAAACTTTAAACCAAACCATTCACCAAAAAAAAAGTTAGAGAATGAACCAGGAGTAATGGAACCCCAATATGAAAAGCTCAAAAGAACTTTCATAAAGTTATCACAACAATAGAAAGAAGAGAGAAAAAGGGGTCAGAAATAGTTTTCCTAAATGTTGAACTCTGAATGGTGCACCCAAGTCCTTATTTTATTTGGTTCTAGCAGCATTGCTCCAAATAAAGTCTTTTGAAGTTGTCACATGAGTGGGAATGCGCCCAAATCTAAGAATTCAAAGTCCTTGAGATCATGAACTCGGAGGATCCCCGAGTCTGTGAAATAAGCAGGCAGCTCCTTATAGAAAAGGATTCAGTACTCTGACATCGGATTAACAGTAACTCTACATCAAAGCCTAAACGCTAAATGTGGAACCCAAGTATTTGATTGAGTGGCTATGGTTTTGATGTATGGTGACTGTCACTCGGTGTCGGACGAGTGACTCCTTTTCCGCCCTTTACTAAGTAGGTGATCAATTAGTAACTGTAAGATTCACAGATTTTACTCACATCAGAGACTCTACGAAGTATGGCAGCCTCAAGACTCCGGATGACACGCTTTTTCTCTGCCTCTGTGTCCAGTGTGCAGCCATCCATGTGCCGAATGTAATACTCCTGTAAAAGTAAAGCATGAATTATCAAATTAGCGCATCAGAGTTCACGAAAACCCACCTACCATTAAAAATAATCAGCAGTTCGATCCTTCAAAGTATAGTTGGAAAACAATGTTGGCATTAAACTGAGTGGTTTCGAACATTATGTGGTTCAATGATCACGGCAGATAGAAATATCATCTCCGGTTTTAGGCAGCGGTCTCAGAATACAGTCTAGAGAAGCAGAGAATCTAGCTAGCCAGAACTGATATTTAAAAATCTATAGAAAAAGCCATTTACCATGAAGTGGGGTGCAATGATCACCATGCTTTGCCAGAATGAGAACCACTTTCCAAAATATTTCTTGACAACAGCATACATGGTACACATCTTGAAAATTAATGTTGAGATGGACCATGATGCATGATAACCATCCATCACTGCTGCACAGAAATTGGCCTCTTTTGTGAATGACTAACGAGTTGAGAGTTTGAAGCATAATGTTGAACCGGCGACTTTGTTGTAAACATTGTGTTGTTTAATTTTGCTCTTTCTAGAAGGCCGAGATCGGTAATTGCACCACACTTCTCCCTATAAGAAGAGGCCGAAGCCTACACTGATCCCATTTTGATACCTCTTTCATTTTATCTAAATTTTATTTGAGAAGATATATATAAATATATATATATATATATATATATATATATATATATATATATATATATATATATATAAAGATAGTGTTAAACCTATAATGTCTTTAAGAGCATAATCTTACAATTTTACCATTCTAAATTTTGATATCAACGGTAATTTTGCCATTCTAATTTTTAATATCAATGGTTGAGGTGATAATCCATGATGTATGAAATACATAGTATAAAAAGTATAAGGATACTTTTAATTTAAATAGTATAAATATTTATATAAGATTACGCACCAAACTACATATTTAGCACTATCTTATATATATATTAGAGAGAGATCTTTTGGCACTACTAAAGTATTTTTTGAGTTTCACCTTCACACGAGCACTATTGCTGTTAAAAATGTAAATCTCAATAATCATCACGAAACATCAATATCTAAATAAATCTCAATAATCATCACGAAACATCAATATCTAAATAAATCTCAACCAAAAGGAGCTAGCATATATCAGTCTCTTTTTCTTTCTCTCTTTACACATAATAATATACCGTTCTCTCCCCCTCGAGCTACAATATATATATATATATATATATATATATATATATATATATATATATATATATATATATATATATATATATATATATATATATATATATATATATATATATATATATATATATATATCGCAAACGACATAGGTTTCATTTTCCAGACACGGAATCACAAAAAAAAAAGGCGTGTTGCTCGGGTGCTCCCTGTCGGAGCTCATCGTCTTTGAGCGCTTACCTGGAGAGCGTAGGGGCCGTCGGAGACAATGGACGCATGGAACACCACGTAGTTCATGTCCGTGAGCGTGCAGACCGTATCAAAGAGCAGCTTCGGCCGATCCTTGAACCTCACGTTCACAACGGAGTACCCCTTCTCGTCGCATTCGCCGACCGTAATTCTCGGCCGGGACTCGCATTCTTCGGCAACCTGCGAGCCGCCTCCGATCAGGTCGCAGCGGTCAGGGTCATCTGCCATCATTCGGTGCAGCCGGCGCTCGGTGTGGGTGACATCAGTGGAGACGTTGGTGCGACCGTCACCGTCTCGGCCGCGGAGGACGTTCTGGAGTTGCTCCTGGATGAGGGCGAGGCGGGCGGGGTCATCATCAAGGTGGCGGGAGGTGGCGGAGTCGGTGACGTAGACGACGCAGGCGACGCGGGTGTTGTGCGTCCAGGCCTCCGCAGCCACCACATTGCAGTTGAGATCCGCCAGCACGGCCGAGATCTCCGAGAGCAAACCAGGGCGGTCGTTCCCCATCAGCTCGAACGCTGTGTACTCTCCCCCAACCGACTGCACCCGGGCCTTCGGACTCCCATTCGCCCCGAGACCCTGCTTTCCCAAACACCGTACATCATTTAGCCTTGCACATCACCTGGACACGTCTCCAGGGCAAGAATACGAGGACACGGCTCTAATCCATAGATGTTTCCTAATATCATTCTGACAAGAAAAACGTTTTTACCACTCAGAGGAACATGCAGTACCGCAAAATTGCCCGGTAAATCCAGATGCAGTTCCTGATGCGATGATGGATAGTGGGTTCGGTTAATTGGATTTAGGTTCCAGCCAACCGAACCCACGATTAGATATTGCATCCGAAATTGCCTCTGGATTCACTAGGCAAGGATCTCCCGTAACCCTGTGGCCGTCACTAATGAAGAAGAAAAGGATCCAGCTGACCTATGTTGCATGGAAACTAAAATGGACCGCAAGAAACAACAAATCTTCAAAACTTAAGAAACGGGCAAACGGCAGTGTATTTTATATATATATATATATATATATATATATATATATATATATATATATATATATATATATATATATATAACTTTTAATAACAAATTTATATCTAATTGCATTAAACTGATAAAATATAAAAATGCATCCACTTTTAAGCGTCACCATTAGGAATTGTGACCGGTTCTTCACCATGAAATAGAAATGCCGATTATCCAGCCGATCAAAGACTACAGCGAAAGCAATGACGGTGGCTGTGGGGTTTTG